>CAUYON010105652.1:0-14474 GCA_963573935.1 Arctocebus calabarensis
TATTAAGGGGAGGAAGCTACTAATTAAACTATTTCAGAGATTTTTTTTTTTTTTTTTTTGATACTGATTCTCACTTTATCGCCCTGGGTAGAGTGCCGTGGCGTCACACTGCTCACAGCAACCTCCAGCTCTTGGGCTTAAGCGATTCTCTTGCCTCAGCCTCCCTAGTAGCTGGGACTACAGGCGCCTGCCACAGTGCCCGGCTGTTTTTTTTTTGTTTTGCAGTTCAGCCGAGGCCAGGCTTGAACCCACCACCTTCGGTATATGGGGCCGGCGCCCTACTCGCTGAGCCACAGGAGCCGCCCTTTTTCTTTTGGATTTTGTTGAGCTTCATTATAATCCACACTTGGAATTCTTTGTCACTCAATATTTTCACTTGGTTGATATTTCTTGCTAGAGAGCTGGTATTCCATTTGGGGGTACCATTTTGCTGTGTTTTTTTTATACTTCGGGAGTTCTTTCAGTGTTTCTTTCTCTGGGGAGCAATTATTATGTCTTATTTAGGAATGTTCTTTAGTTTGGGCTTCTCCCCTCCACTTGTATGGGTGTATTTGTAGCATATGTTGGATAAAAACATTTGGCTTTGCTTGTAGGTCCTTTAATGATGATATAGGTTCTGGATGGATGTGGTGGTTATGGGTATCTTAAGTGTGGTGATATTCTTAGCTGCTGGTGTTTGTAGGCTCTAGAAGTGATGAATATATGTGTGTGTAGTTTCCTTGTCTCTTTCAATGAGGGGCTATTGATGTCTTTGAAATCCTTTCTCTTTCTCCATTCTTTGATCTTCTTAACAGTATGAATTATATTGGTACATCCAGTTTAATCTCTGAGGCAGTAGGTGATGATTACAGTTGAAAATCAACCTCACCATTTATGATTGAGTCTGTAAATTCTTGAAAGGTCTGTAGAAATTGACCTTCCTATCAGTAGGTGCTGCTTGCTGGTTGGAACAAGGTGCAGTGTTGTTTGGGGGACTGGTTACCAGCTCTAGTCCCTCAGGACAAGTATTCAAATGACCCAGGTGGTGGGTGGAGTTCTCAAGCTTCCAGATGATTCCTTATTCTCTGCCACAGTAGAAGCAGGTAGGGAAGTGAGGCTGGGAAGGTGTGGGTTGTGTAAACTTGTTTTCAGGCTCCACAAAACATGACAAGGTTGCTGTTTTGGCAGGGGACAAACATCTGCTCCCAGCTTCTGGGGAAAGCATTCAAGGAGGGGTGGAGGAGGCAATATCCAACCAGAAAGTCTCCTTGTTGAGATGAGTCCGTCTGAGATTCACAATCTGTCTGTCAGGACAGGGTCTCACTTTTCTTCCCCCTCCGCTGATCCACTGTCTCTCTTCACCATCTACTTGCAGGTAGGAGCTCAAACTAGCTGAGTTTCCCCACAAGTGCACTGCAGGCTGGGAGCTTCCACATCCAGGTTCTCAGACCCTTTCTGTAAGGGGAAGAGTACTCAGCAAGTGTGCTTCATCTGGGACCCACAATGTGTTGTCTTCTAAATTGTGCCTACATGGGATCCCTTGCCCCCTGAGATGAGTTCCCAGATCTTCCATCTGTGCCCCTGAGCAACACAACTGAGTTCTGGGGGTCCTGGATCTGATATGTAAGCCTGCCCCTGGGTCCCTGAAAATTAATTCCTAATCATACATACTAGGGAGAAAAGTGATGGCCCTCAGTTTCTTATGGGATACTCAAACAGGTTTGGTGTCCCTCAGCTTTGGGCATGCCTTCCTGTGATGGAGCCATCAGGTAAGCAACACTGGAAATAGCTGGTAAGCAGGGAGCTCACAATCCAAGCATTCCTCAGTCCACTGTAGGATTGTAAGAGGAAAGGTTCAAATTCTATTCTCTGTGGAAGTCTGAAGTCTCAGTGTGGTGGCTCACTTGTCTTTCTCTGCAGCCACAGGTTAGAGAGGTGAGGGGGAGGAAAAGAGTGTTAATGCAAGAAAGGCAGGTCATTGTCCCTCTCTCCAGGAGGCAACCTATTTGGAATAAACAGCCTTAAGGTTCATACAGATTCCCTGGAACCCACTGGACACTTGTGGCTCCCTCTGTCTGGGCTGGAATTAGGAAATGTTTGCATGGAAATGGGCAAGATGGAAACTGAAGGGCTGAAACCCCATGAAAAGCACAAAGGTACACAATGTATAGAGAAGCAATATCGTGCCTGCCATCTAAGCTCAGGTATGCAATGATGAGAAGTGCCTCACCAGGGTTGAGAGCCTGGTGCTTTGTCTACATGAAGCTTGGAGCTTACTGGTGGTAGCAGCTCCTGGGCTCATGCAGTTAGAATATAATCGCAGAAGCTTGGGAACTGACTGACTGTCAGAGATGTGAGTGTAGTGGAAATAAACTCCAACACCTATGCTCCACCTACCCTTTTCACTGGACTCTAAGCCTCTCAGGGGTTCATCTCTGCCAATACACTCCTTGTTATTCTGCTCCACAACTTCTTCCAATGAAGTTTAGTGTTGGATCTGGCACTCTTCCCTCAGGATTACACCTGATCTATGCTAGTCTATTTGCTTTTTTCTCTTTCATGTAAAACTTTTTATTCCTACAGAGATGCTCTGGCATCTTGGTCGGCTAGTGTCCCGGTCAGCTATCTTCTCATTGATTGTTTTTTTTTTTTTTGCTTTTGAAGAATAAAAGCATATTTTGAGTGGCTTAAATGTGCTAGAACCTGTTCAATGTTATATTTGCTGTTACCTATTTTGAAAATTAGAATAAATTAGACAATTACAGCAGAATAAAGATTATAACACTTGTCCAACTAATTTCTAAGCCTTTGTTACTCTAGAAATGACAAATAGAATTACAAGATATCAGACTCATAGAGTAAGATAAATTATCAAAGTGACTGTATATAATTATCAGTAGCTGTCCAATATGCTGGCAATCTTCAATTAAGAAATGTAAGCAAAAAATATTATATTCATAATAACAAAAATATAAATATTTAAACCAACAAAAATTACAAATGATTTGTTTACAGAAAAATTACATCAAAAGACACAAAGTATTTGAACAATTTAAATCTATAAGCTGGGCTTTTAATATACAAAAATGTAACAGTCAACATGTGACCTAGTTCCAAGCAGTTCTGCTTTACTGCAAATAATTGTTTGGGGTACGGAATTAACTTTATCTATTGAGTTAATCTAGCCAAAAGCCAGTATTTTTATCCCAATATAATAATGGTGTTATCTATTCATACTTACATGTGGATGTTTACATTTTGTTTCCTATAATCCATTCTTCAAAACCAGCAAAAATGAGCCTTTCTAATGGAATCAATCAGTTTATGTTGCATTTTGTTCAAAACCTTTTAATAACTTCTTATCATATTTAGAATAAAATTCAAATTCCTTACAGTGGCCTACAAGCTACTATATAAATCTTTCTCTTCCTCTGGTTGATTATATAGAAATATCCCCCGTTCTGTTGCTCAGATATACTAAGCTAGGCTTTTGTTCTCTCTGAAAGGTTTACTTCAACCTAGAAAACTCTTCCTCAGATCTAGTTTTTAAAATGCCACCCAACTACCTGCAGTTTCAACCCAGTTTTTCTCCAGCATGTCATCATGTTGTTCTTTATTACTTGATTTGTACCATATATTGATTCTCTGTTATATCAGTACTTGATTTTTTCCTTATTTGTTGACTATCTTCCTATAATAAAACAAACTTTTTTAGAGAAGTGATTTTATCTATTTCAGTACAATATGTGTAGAACTCAGAGTCTCAATGTCTAGAATGTTGTGGCTGCCTAATTGTGAATAACTTTATGAATCAATAATATTTTGGTCATTTGAATTATTTTTATTATTAGCATTTTTTACCTATATAATTGTCTTCTTCTGTGAAAAACTTAACATTTCTTGTAAGGCAAGCCTACTGATACAATTTATCTTAATTTTTGTTTGTTGGAGGAAGTTTTTATTTTTCCTCCTTTCAACAATAATTTAATTAGATACAGAATTCTAGGTTAGTGGTTCTTTTTCTTTGAACACATTAAATATATTAGTACATTCTTCTTGCTTGTGTGGTTTCTGAAGAGAAGTCTGATGTAATTCTTTTATTTTTCTCATTTCATTTTCTTAATTTTGTATAAAGTTTTATTTTTATTTTTTATTTCAGAATATTATATGAATACATATGTTTTGATTACATAGTTTGCCTTTGGACATTTCAGGTCAAAGTTATAAGTGTTCCCTTTACCCAGAATGCATGCATTGTGCCTACCATTAATATTTTGTACATAAATATTTGTGTATTTTTAAAAGTTGAGTATCTCAAAGGATACATGTATCTGAAGACTGTATAAATGTTATAAAAACTTACTTTCAGGAAGTTTATTATAATTTTCACTTTTAGAAGTAACATATGTGTACTCATTTCTTTACATTTTATTTCATTATTGCATAATAATTTGTTGGTCAAAAATGGTGTTCCATTGCTGTTTTAATTTGTAATTTTTTAACTACAAACAGGTTGTACATCTGTTCTGTAGCTAAATAACTTAATAGTATTATACTTTATGTACTTTTAATATAGTTCTGTAAATTATCTATTCATATTCTTTGTCCTTTTTTTTACTTAGAATCTATTTTGTAGTTGTTAAATTCATAAGCTATAACCATATTGCATATAATTCAAATTCCACCAGTACCATTTGGTAACTATGAATCCTTGAGCAAACTATTTGACTTGTTTTGTCCCTTCATTTACCCATATGTAAAATGGTGATACTAATACTAGATATCTCATAAGTTTATCATGAGAATTTTTCTTTTTGTAGAACTCTGTCTCACTTTATCACCTTCAGTAGAGTGCTGTGTTATCACAGCTCACAGAAACCTTGAGCTTCTGGGATTAGGTGATTCTCTTGCCTCAGCCTACCAAGTATCTGGGACTACAGGTGCCCACCACAATGCCCAGCTATTTTTTTGTTGTAGTTTGCCCGGGACCAGGTTTGAACCCACCACCATTGGTATATGGGGCCGGCGCCCTACTCACTGAGCAATAGGAGCCTCCCTATCATGAGAATTAAGTGAGTAAATACAGGTAAAAATAAATTAGAACTTTGCTGGACACATATTAAAAGTCAAAACAACCCTTTATAATAATTACTGCACATAGTTCCCTTTTCTCTCAGTAAATTTTTGCTATTTTATTTGGCTAATGTAACTTCTCATATATTGACACTAAAATTATGTATGCTTCTGGTAAAAAATGGTAGACTTCCCTTATGTTTGCATCTTTTTCCTATTGAAGACCTCATTTAAATTGGAGAAAAAAATATAGATGTACCCACATACATACCTACACATACACATATACTCACATACATATATTTAAAATGCTTAAGATATCTTGCTATTTTTAGATGTAGGGATAGACATTTACAGATAATCTTCATAAATTTCAAAAACAAATAGGGTCATTCAGGTTATATCATTAGATAAACTAGAATTTGAGTATTCAACCCAGAAACTGACAATAAAATAAAGCAAAGACTAAAGTTAAAACATTTATTCCTTGCAGGTAAAACCAGAGATGGTTCAAAATTACATTCACTATTGTAAAGATTAGGAAAGCTAGGAGCCATAAATAATGGTAACTGATTGAAGTTTTATCTGCAGAAAATCAGAGTGAATTAGTTTATGCAACAATTTCCTTTGTACATATGTATAATCCTTCATCTATAAATCATTGTCACTTATGGAAAGTTAGGGCTCCTAGTGTGAGTGTTGACAACCCAGAGAAAACTATTTTCATTTTTTAGCATTGCTGTTTGAGTTGAGTATATTCTGTCTTCCTGATTCACACATACACACACACTATAGTGAAGCCTGTCAGTTCACATAATCTGGTGATATACACATATCTTTGAAATACCTTTTCCACTGGAGAAACTGTTAGGGAAAAGAACTATACAAATGCAAAGGAAATTCACTCCAACAGCCTACATAATAAAATCTGTTTCTTCATTTCTAAATAAAAATAGGCAACAATGCAATACTAAATATTTAAAAATAATGTAGTGCCACAAAAGTGAACCAAGTGTACATACGGAACGACTGACATTAGAAATAATGAAGGTATGACCTAGCAATAAAATACACGAACATATAAAACTATGATAAAAACCATAAAAGAAGATATTGCACACATAAAGAATATGGTAGTATGAAAAGAAAAAAGGAAACTCAGAGTATTTGGAAATTGATTATACGATACAAAAGATGAAATGGGAATATAAAAGGATAGAGTCAAGGGAAGTTCCCAGAAAAAAAGGAAAGTATTCAGAGGGAAAGAAACTATAAGAACATTTTGTAGAATATAAAATCAGCAAGTCAATGGTCTAATATCTAACAGGTATGTCACAAAGATTTAATAAAATGGAAGGGATGAAATCTAAAGAAACAACTCAAGAAAATTTACTGAACCTGAATAAAGATATGTGCTCTCAAAACTGAAAAACACCATTGAGTGGCAAGCAAGATGAATGAAAAAATATTATACCTCAATACATTATTGTAAAATTACAGTGAAGTTTCAAGATGAGAGTCTAAATTCTTATTAAGGAGAAAAAAATGTCCTATTTCAAAGAAGTAATGACAAGACTAGCATATAATTTATCTGCACACAAATTAATTTTAGCATATATTCCATTCGGTTCTGTAATTCCTTTACTTGGTATATACCCTGAAGACCAAAAATCACATTATACAAAGATATCTGTACCAGAATGTTTATTGCAGCCCAATTCATAATTGCTAAGTCATGGAAGAAGCCCAAGTGCCCATCGACCCACAAATGAATTAACAAATTGTGGTACATGTATACCATGGAATACTATGCAGCCTTAAAGAAAGATGGAGACTTTACCTCTTTCATGTTTACATGGATGGAGCTGAAACATATTCTTCTTAGCAAAGTATCTCAAGAATGGAAGAAAAAGTATCCAAAGTACTCAGCCCTACTATGAAGCTAATTTAAAGGTTTCATATGAAGGCTATAATCCAACTATAGCACAAGAATATGGGGAAAGAGGCAAGGGTGGGCAGAGGAGGGAGGAGGTTGGGGTAGAAGGAGGGTAATTGGTGGGGCCACACCTATGGTGCATCATAGAAGGGTATCGGCAACTCTTACTAAATGCAGAATACAAATGTCTTCATTTAATAACAAAGAAAATGCCCTGATGGCTATGTTAAACTGTTTGATGAAAACATTTCAGATTGTATATGAAACCAGCACATTGTACCCCTTGATTGCACTAATGTATGCACCTATGATTTAATAATAAAAAAATTTGAGAAAAAAAAAGAGATTGAATAAAGCCATTGAGACACTTTGAAAAAAAAAGCGAAGTTGGAAATTCCCCCAAAACTTCCATTTATTAGCTCATCTACACTATTTAGGGGTATATAAATTGATGGTATGCACTCAGTTTAATGAATTACACAGGCTGGTCTTATTTATCTTATCAGATATAAAGAGAACTCTGTAAACGTGTATAAACTTCTATTAAACTGACATACTTCAGAATTATCTTGTTGGGTTCTTAATTTGAAGACGAAGCAAGCCCTGTGTGACTGAGGGAGGTCTCTGGATTTACCTGGAAGCATTCATATCTTTAGTTGTATGCTGTTTTCTATGTCTAGATTTTAATACCTATTGTTTTTATTCTGTTCTTTGTTTTCTAATGTATGTTTTAGTACTAAATATATCTTTGCTTTAGCCTAATCCTATTGATTCTGATGTACACGGTACTCATTGTCATTTAAAGACGTTTCTGATAGTAAGTAACTGAGTAAGTTAACAAATATGTGAGATGGGCAAATAAGTTGAGGAATATTGTGGCACACTTTAGCCTAACTTTACTCCTAGAATATACACGTATCTTTATGTGAAAATGAAACCATCATCAAGATATACTATGTGATGTACAATAAAAAATGAATACATTTCAAATTATGAAAGTCTTGTATTGTCTGAAAACAACAATAAATTATAAGCTAATTAAAATAAGTTATTTAGAAATTAAAATATCTGAAAGTTTATAAACAAACTATTAAATAAATATTATGTAAAATAAATCAGAAAAGAAATAAAAAAGCCCTTGAAATGGTTGATAAATTAATATATACTTGTACGCATATGTAACACTATGGAGCATAGCTCAAGCACTTCTTAAGAGTGGACATTAGAAGTTTTATGTTTTAAAAGTAGGATAGTATAAATTCTTCTTCCTTTTTTTGCCTTAAGATTGAAAAAAATCAAAGTTAAAATCAAGTATTAGACAGACTAAAACAGTAAAATAAGTGAAAAAGAGAAAACTGCCAAAGAAAAACAGAAAAGAGAGAAAAATTAGAAAGCTGCACAAAATAAAATAAAAAAAGAAAGAAAAAAATAGAAATATGAGGAAATGGAGAGGATTAAAATTTTTTTATTTGGAAACATTAACAACATTAAAGGAAAAATAACAATACTATAAAAGCAAGAAAAATTAATCCATTTCAAGGACTTAAGAGGGGAGCGACAACAGCTAGACGGCAGAAGAGGAAACCCCAACCTTCTGTTCCCTACAAAACTAACTCAATTACAATGCAATGCATGAACTGCTTCCCTTTGTGAGAAATTGAGAAACCAATTGAGAGGCTCCTGCAACCCAAATGAGGACAAAATCAGTTGTATCAAAACCTATAGCGAAATTCAAGACATTCCATTTTCTCTTCTCCAGAATACATAGCCACTCATTTGAGAGGAAGATCAGTTTCTAGCTACTGAGAAAGACAAGAAAATAGCAGGGTTTGTGTTCAACATTCTGACTTTTTAGAGGGATACACCAGAGAGACTGGTTTCTGTCTCTCGACTGGATGGAGCACAGTACAGATTCCAGGGAGCTACTGAGACAAATAATAGTTAAGTGGTATGCTGCTTCTCCAGAGGACACACAACAAAGTAGACAGAGACCAATATCTCATGGCAGCTTCTACATCAAGTGGGGAAAGAAAAGAGTAACTATATTTCCATCATTCGTGCCTTTGAGGGACTGGTCTGAATGATTGGTTTTTCTCTTGCTTGTCCTGGTGAACTGACAGTAATTGGAATACTCTATTTGCCCTGGATTTTAGACAACAAAAAAGAGCTAAGAAGGGATGATGTCAGCAGAAGGGTCGAATAGGATGAAAATGACTCTGGTTCTACCACCCATGGATGCACCAAGTAAGCATCTATTCACCAATCAATTCCCTCTGAAAAAAATTCAGAGATTAATTTAGAGACCTTTACCCATCATGGAACTGAAACAACATACACATTGAACAAACTGGAAAAGCTATGGTACACTGGGGCTTAGACTATACCCTGGACACTGAACCACACCATCAGGTAAATAATCCCAAACATTCAGCTTCTCCCTGTGGAGAGAAGTGTTTGGACTTCACATAGAGCACTACTCTAAAGTTCCCCATGGTCAGGCCCTTAGTTCATCAACTCTGGAGCTGAGGAAATTGGACAATTGCAGATATCTCTAGACCACAGAAAAAGTGGTGGTTTGATACAGTGCTCAAGCACTTTCAGGGGCTTCACCCACTAGGAAGTGCAGAGAAAGGGCTTAAAAAACACAGCCCTCTTTGTCTCCCCACAAGGGGGTTGTGACATACTATTCCAGTGTATACTTGGCAATGTGGCTTCTAATTAACCAGCTAAAGGGGCAGGAAAACATTAGCCAAAGTAGCAGCCCGAGAAACAGACTAGCACTTCTTTTGCCTCTTCCCATGGCTCACCCCAGTGATAATTCCAGGACTATTAATCCTTCCTAGAAGTTTTCCACATACTGTGTGGCCCACCTTTTAAAGCATTCACTTAGTGACTATATCTTCAATACAAAATGTGAGAGAAGTTGGAGTAGAATATAAAGATGTATTATGTATTTGTAATAAAAATAAAGTTCCAATAAATTTAAAATAGCCTGTGATCAATATAAAAAGTTTCATGCTACCTCAAAGCAACAGTTTATAATAGATAAACAAAAGATGAAAAGAAAATATCCCAAGCATATATCACTGTAGAAAAGCAAATATCAGGTCACATAGGAAAAAAGACTCAGAGAAAAAAATAATAAAGGATTTAAATATAACTAAAGAACAATTAACAAATTAGCACAGATAAGTCTTTACCTAGCAATAATTACTTTATGAATAAATGGGCTAAATTCTACAATCAAAAGGCATTGAGTGGCTGAACAGATTTACACATAACAAACAACAAAAGACCCAGATATATGCTGCCTACTAAATGCTTACTTCACTTTGATGTACAATCATAGACCAAAGGTGAATGATTGGAATACAAATATTTCATGCAAATTGAATGAATAGAGCAGGGAAAGTTATATCAGACAAAATACTTTAGGGAAAAAAGTGTAAAAAGAGTCAAAGAAGTTTTGTATATAGCATTAAAGGCGTCAGTTCATCAGGTGAATATAACCACTATAAATATATATGTACCTAATGTTACAACATGTAAACATATAAAAGGAACACTTGGAGATCTTAGGAGACACATAGACTGCAACACAGTAAAAGTATGGAATTTCAATACCATACTTTCAATGTTGGACAGATTATCCTGACAGAAAATCAATATGGAAACATTGAATTTGAGAAACAATGCATACCAAAAGGACCCAAGAGACATTCAAAACATTCCTTCTCATAGCAACAGAATACATATTCCTATTCTCAAGTGTGCACACAAAGTTTTCCAAAAATATGTCACGTTAGGCGGCAAAATGAGTATTATCAAATTTAAGAAGATTTAAAACATATGAAAAGTATCTTTTTTTGGCTACATTGGTATAAAACGAAAAATCATTAACAAAAAGAATCACAGAAAATGTAAAAATACATGAAAATTGACCAATACGTGCCCAAAGAACTATCGGGTCAAAGAGAAAGTGAAAGAAGAACCTTATAAAAGACATCTTAGGACAAAGGAAAATGAAAACAGAGCATACCAAAATTTATGGGATTCAGTAAACTATTCTAAGAGAGAAATTCATAGCAAAGATCTCAAATAAATAACCTAATGACACACTTCAAGGAAGAAGAAAAAGAAAAGAAAACTAAGCCCAAAATTAGGCAAAGGAAGGTATAAAAGGATTCAAGCAGAAATAAATACAATAGAGACTAGAAAAACAATGGAAAAAAATCACTGTGATTAAGATTAGTTTTTTTAAAAGCTAAAGAAAATTGATAAACTCAAAGTTAGACCAATTAAGAAAATAAAGAAGTTTTAAATAAATAAAATCTAAAAGGAAAGGGGACACATTAAAAGTCATAATATAGAAATACAAATGATCACAAGAGACTATTATGACAATTATATGTAGTATACCAACAATTGGGTCAACTTAGAAGGAATGGATAAATTTCCACAGAAACATGTAATCTGTGAAGGCTGAACCAAGAGGAAACTGGAAATCTCAAAATACCCAAAATAAGTAAGGAGCTTAAATGACCAATTAAGTCTCCCATCAAAGAAAAGCTCAGGACAAGGTGATTTTATGGCTAAAATATAACAAATCTTTAAAGAACAACTAATACCAATCCTTCTCAAATCCTACAGAAAAATTGAATAAGAGGAAATACTTGTAAATTCATTTGACAACTCCAGCATCACCTTAATACCGAAGCCAGACAGAGGCACTATGAGCAAATAAAATTACATGCCAATATGACTGATGAATATATGAGTCGACGCAAAACTTTGCAACAAAATACTAGCAAAATGTATATTAAAAGGATCATTAGAGAATGTTGTGAACAAGATGCATGAGTAGAGGAGCCTGGTATTCATGCCCCCTACAAAAAAATAAACAAACAAACAAAATCCAACTTGTGTGCGATGGAGATTACTGGAGTGTAACCCGAAACCAATAAAATCCCTGTGGGGCAATAAAACTCAGGATAGGACAGCATCATCAAAAAGTGGAGTGAAGCATTATCCTTCTGCTGCCCCATCTCCCACCCTGAGGTTACCTTAAAGCCAGGAGAGACTTCCTCCTGCAGGGAAAAGTTGACCAAGATTCAAGACCAAACCTGACATACCTGACATACCAACACCAGTAGCCATTGCTAAAGGGGAATCACATAGTCCTCACAGGCCATTAAGCCTACTTTGGGGAGGCTCCCTGAAAATTCACATGGCTGCATCACTCCTGATTAAAAATCTATATTGTGCAATATCCAGCTCCCATGATCAAGATGATAAACCACAATGCTATCTTGAAATTGGAACCAGTGCTAGAGTAGAGTGTACCCGGCCTTGGGAGCCAGTAGCCACAGTTTCTCTCCACCCCTGATCTCCATTATCATCCCATCTCAGTCACGTGTGTGGTTTCAGTGCCAAGACCCTCAGTATTTAGAGGAAGGCCTCAAAGGAGTGGCCACATCTCTGGCTCTCAATTCTATGCAGCACTCTTGTCCGTGGAACAGGTAGTCTCACTGAGTGGGGCAGCCAAACTCAGGCTGACCAAATCACCACCATGTGATTTTTCAACTGAGAAGCAGCATGACAGATAGTTCCCCAGGACACGTCACTTTGATTCAGGCTACCTGTTCCACATGAACACCCTAGTCTCGAAAGACCCCTGGCAAACTCACCCCCAGCAAGCTCACCCCTGAGCAACTCCAAACACCACATGTACATACGCCCATTTCAGAAGCAGACCACCGGATTTGTCCCTGATGAGCTTCCCCCCAAGGAGGACAACACACAGCATGTGGCCTATTAGCCTGAAAACCAAATTGGTGCTTCACTTTCTGAACCATTGCTGCCACAAACTCCTGTGGCATAAACCACCGAGGTACTGACGGATCCCTGACTTGAACTGCAGAAAGAAGTTCTTTCTTGAAACTGAAGAAACTTCACAGAGACTACATTACTATGTACATGCAGATAATGCACCTTACCCATACAAAAATGTGGAACATTTATACAGGAAAAAGTCTTTTCCTACAAAAGCTACTCGACAAAATTGGAAGAAGCAACTCTTTTATCAGATGTGTAGATATCAACATAGGATCACAAAAAACATAAAAAAGAAAAATAATTTTCCTCCACAGAAACATAATTGTTTTCTAATAAAGACCCTAAAGAAAAGAAAAGTTTAAATGCCAGAAAATAATTCAAAATAATGATAGAAAGGAGTGATATAAGTAAATGCAGAGAAACAATTTGACAGAACAGAAAGAGAATTTGTGGTTGGAAAAAGAAATTCAACAGAGATGAATATCCTAAAAAGAAACAGACTGAAATCTTAGAGCTCAAGAATTAAATAAAAGAAATAAAAAATACAACTGAGTATTTCAAAAACAGAATCTGTCCTGAAGAAAAAACAATTCCGAACTTGAGAACAATTCCTTTAAAATAACCTTGAAAAAGAAAAAGGAAGAATCACATGTATGGTACCCCAAAAGTTACCATAGTTAGGGAAATGGGAAATTGTAGCTAAATGTACATTTATTTACAACATATTTATTGCAAAATTTCACAAAGACATTGCCAACACATAAGGAATAGTTTGTAAATATTTTGTAAAATTTCATAATTTTATATATTGCACATAAAGTTATATTTAGCTATAATCTCCCAATTTCCCCTATGTATGGCAACTTTTGGGACATGCTATAGATTAAAGAAAGTCTCTGAGACTTGTGGAACACCATAAAATGAGCAAATTTATATATTATGGGTTTTATCAAGGAAGCTTTATGTTATCAGACACACTAATTCCTAAGTTAGCTGAAGGGAAGAAACAATAAAAATCAGAGCAAAAATAAACAAAAGACAGCCTAAAAAGCAACACAAAAAATCAACAAAATTAAGAGTGGTTTTTTTTTTTTTTTTTAAGATAAATGGGATTGGAAAACTTTTAGTTAGACTTAAAAAAAGGTATGATTCAAATAAATAAGATCAGAGATGGAAAAGGACATATTACAACTGATACCATAGAAATACAAAAGAAGATTAGAAAATATTATGAACAACTATAAGCTAACAAAGTGGAAAAGCTAGATGATAAAGACCAATTCTTGGAAACATACAACCTACCCAGAGTGAATCAGAAAGAAATAAAACCTGAACAGACCAATAACGTTAGTGAGACTGAATCAGTAATAGAGTTTCCCAACAAAGAAGGGTTCAGGGCCATACAAATTCCTGATTCCAACAAACATTTCACAAAATGTTTATGATTCCTATCAAACTAATCCAAGAAATTGAAGAAGAGGAAATTCTTTTTTTTTTTTTCAATTAACATGTATTTTATTATTCTTCATTACATTATTTCCCCTCACCCCCTAGTGGTAAGACAGAATTTATTCACAGAAAAGAATACAGAAAACACTAAGGCTCCTGGAAGAGGGAGAGAATTCTAGTGGGGAGAGAGAAGCTCTCTCTG
>CAUYON010105659.1:0-26081 GCA_963573935.1 Arctocebus calabarensis
CATTCGTGTATCAATGGGCACATGGGCTTCTTCCATGACTTAGCAATTATGAATTGGGCTGCAATAAACAATCTGGTACAGATATCTTTGTTGTAATGTGATTTTTGGTCTTCTGGGTATATACCAAGTAAAGGAATTATAATTGCACAAGAAGGTGGGGAAAGGGGAGAGGGAGGGAAGAGGAGGGAGAGGGTGGGGAGAGAGAGGATAAAAGGTGGGATCACACTTGAGGTGCATCTTTGAAAGGTCAGGAGAAACCTACTAAATGCAGAACACAAATGTTTTCACACAGTAAATGAGAAAATCTCATGAACGTTATGTCGAATAGGCGTATGAAAATATTGCAGATTGTATGTGAGGCCCGCACACTGTACCCCATGATTGAACTAACGTACACAGCTATGATTCAATTAAAAAAAAAGAATGTCTTCAGGAATGTTTGAGGTCAAAAATGCTCTCCCATACTGCTTTTGTCATTGATTTCCTTTAGTTAAGAATTTTGCTTATTTTAGTTAACATCCTGTTATACTGCAAGTACCACTGAAAATCATAACCCATGATGCTATTCCTAATGTCACAAGGCACCAAGAGGGAACATAAAGGACTGAAAGAACCTAGGTCCTGCGCCCAGCAACTCCACCAGATTACTTTTTCTTGCCAGGACACAGTCACTAAAGAGAATTGACATATAAGGCAGCTTCCAACAACCTCGCTGATCCTTAATTTATCTGTAGAATGGGGATGATGATAAAAATAGCACCTAATGCCACAGGATAGTTAGGAAACTGTAATGAAGTCTGGAAATCTGGTATGAGCATGTCAAAGTTATACAAGTCAAGTGGAAATGTCCTATGGCACCATTTGCTAGAAGACAGGATCCAGGGAGGGCAACTCTGTTAGACCCCTCCAGGTGGTTTTGTTTATTGACCTAACAGAGGGAGTGTTTCCCAGGGATGGAGGCCATGGCACATGCCCCCAGTACTCAGCTTTGTGACCTTAGTCACTGGCTACAGAGAGGAAATATTGGCCACTGGGTCTCTTGGTATGCAAGTTGAACTTGTGTCTATGGGATCATCAAGTTTTCCAACTTCAATATTCACATTTAAGCCTTACTTTGTGAAAATACCTACTCAGTAATTAGCTCTTTCACCTGGTCACCTAGATAGCACCAGTATTTGAGGAATCAGGAACAAAAACACAGAAGTCATTCAAAACAATCCAAAGCACTGAAATTTGAACGCCGTGTTAACACACTTTGCAAGCAGACTGAAGAAAAATGTAAAACTGAAGCTATTTCTAATGGTGTTAGCTAAACAAAATAAACCTAGAGGGGAAAATAAAATTATTTTTTCCAACTGGAGCTTTTACAAGGGTAGAAAAATCAAATGGTTTCCTCAAACTCTACAAAGCAAACAAAACCCTTTTAAAGTCCATGAGAAATGGCAGGTTGTATTTAGATGATTAAATTTGAGTGGACATGTGAGAAAAGTTTCTGGAAAATGGTACAGCAACTGGCCAGGAGAGTGCTCACTCGGCAGAAGCATCAGGATTTGCCCACATTAAAAATGCACGCCTGGAGCTATGAACTTGAAACCCAGGACTGGGAAACTGCATCCATTCTTAACTCTCCCCTACCCTCATCTCCCAATAGAATAAAACTCTAATGTCTTCAGAAAGCCATCATTTTTGAGAAGTAATAAGGGCTGAGTATTTGAAATCATTAGCATTTACCTGGGCCTGCCTTCTCTGTTTCTCTTTGGCTTCCCTCTGTGTGTTAGTCAGCATGGGCTGACTGAGTAGCTTAAAACAACTGAAATTAATTTTATCACAGTTCTGGAGGCTAGAAGTTTGAAATAAAGGTGTGGCCAGGTCTGGTTTCTCTGAAGGCTTCCTTCTGGCTTGCAGATGGCTGCCCTCCTGCTGTGTCTGTGCCTGGTTCTCTTTGTACTCCCAAACATCTCTCCCTGGTGTCTGCCTGGGTGACCAAATTCCCTTTTTGATAAGGACACCAGGCAGATGGGATTAGGGCCCTCCTAAATGCCTCATTTTAACTTAAACACCCCTTTAAAGACACTATCTTCAAATATAGTCACATTTTGAGGTACTGGGAGTTAGGACTTCAGCACAGGAATGGAGGTGGGAGTGGAGAGCACAATTAGCCTACAACCCTCTGCTCCTAATCTCTCTGTACTTTTGCATTGAGAAGATTCTGCTGTGGGTCCTGTTGCCAGTTTTCTCATCTACCTGTCTTAGTTTCTGTCTCTGTACCTGTTTATCTTTCTGACTCTGTGTCCGCAGTTCCTGTCTCTGGGTATGTCTCTTCCACTCTCTCCACTCTTACCTACCTTGTTCTTCCAGTCTTCAAGTATCTATTAAGTAGTGTCAATGAGCCTTTTAGCAGTGATGGCAACAGAAAAATGTTGTCTCTGCCCCCAAGAAACTTTCATTTTAAAGTTGAGAGCTGACTTCAAAAAATCGTAATATAAAAGTTGCTTGCTATGAATACCATTAAAGACTAAAGCGGAGGTTGGTAAACTAGAGTCGGCAGGTCAAATCTAGCCCATCACTTATTTTTATAAATAAAGTTTTATTTAAACACAGCCATGCCCATTTGTGTATGCATTATTTATGGCTGCTTTTGCAGAGTTGTATAATTGCAACTAAGACCCTATAGCCAGCAAAGTCAAAGGTATTTGTTATCTGGCTCTTGATAGAAAAAGTTTACTGACTCTGAACTAAAGTCAAATTTTAGAGGACAAGATGGCTTGGTGCCCATAGCACAGTGTTTATAGTGCTGGCCACATGCACCTAGGGTGTTGGGTTCGAACCTGGCCCAGGCCTGCTAAACAACCATGACAACTGCAACAACAACAGAAATAGCCAGGCATTGTGGCAGGTGCCTGTAGTCCCAGCTACTTGGGAGGCTGAGGCAAGAGAATTGCTTAAGCCCAAGAGTTTGAGATTGCTATGATACCACGGCACTCAACCAAGGGTGACATAGTGAGACTGTCTCAAAAAAAAAAAAATTTACAGGACATGAGAGGCAAGAAAATGCTCATCTGATTGTTACATTAGCTCAATGGTTTTGGCTCATTTGCCCCATGAAGTTATCATTGAGTTAGTGTAAGTTAAGCTTGCTTTGAAGGATAAATAAGAATTTGAGAGGTGGCGGTGGGAACGGGCTTCTAAGCGATAAGAACAGCATGAGGAAATGTGTGAGACCCTAGAAAGTCAAGGCAAATTTTGGGCATAAGTAAAAATAAGAGCCTGAACCTCAGTCAAAGGACTCTGGAGCATTTTGGAGGGTACTGGAACAGGGGTTGATGTCTAATTAGCACATCTTGTGTGAGAGGCTCTTCATTGAATACACAGATGAATCAGACCCAATTCCTTCCATCAAGGAGTTCATGACTCTAATAATAGGACAAGAGCCCAAACAATAATAGTACAGGTCAGAATAATGTCTCTACAGGGAAACCTAAGCCAGGTAAGTGATGGAAGAGGGGTTTGAGAAAAATGAAAATTGATGATTGGGTCAAGCATGGATTTTTAGTGATGACAATAATGATTAAGATTCACTGAGCTGTGGTAAGAGTCAGGCCCTCTGTTTAGTGCTTTACACGCCACATCTCATCTAGTATCATAACCCTCCAGGGAGTTATTCCTATTATTCCCAACTAACTAATGAGGTAACTCAAACAGTTCCCATTTAACTGACAAGCAAATTCACACTGAACTGGGATTTGAACCCAAGTTAGATTGTCCCAAATATCCTCTTTACCACTGAGGGGAGAGGAACAGCAGGGAGAGACCTATTAAAAAACTTCTACAAAACTCTCTCATTTGGAGATACATGAACAGGAGGGTTTAGGATTTGTAGTTTATAGTTAGTATTTAAGTAGGTTCCAATTTGGGGGGAAAAATGTGAAATTTTGCAAAAATGACTGATGTCCTCAGCACTGGGAACTAATGTGTAAATTGTGAAGAAATCAATTCCCTGCCACTTTTTTGGATCTGATGTACATCTCTGTTTTTTCAAGAGGAAACTCAAAAGAGGTGCTATTCTCAGTAGTGCATGCTAATACCATAATATTCTGTGTTTCACATTTAAAAGCATTATAGAGTTAGAGATATAGCTAGAGCTCAGCAAGGCTAAGGATTATCAGAATTTCAAATGAGGAGGAGAAGGAGGCATTTGGAAGAAGCCCCTCTGGCCCTCCCATCATGCTCCCACCGGGTGCTGACCAGGCTCCCAGAGACGCCCAAGAGGCCTCGTGGTACTAAGAACCATAGCTGAAACCCATGGCAGAGCAGGAGCCTTGGTGTACTAGGAGATTTCTTCAGGGTAGTGACTCCAGCTGGTGGTAAAGTAGATGCTGTGTAGTCCCAACAACCAGCAGGGAGGCAGCAGGGCCTCCTGGCTATGCTGGGGTCGTAGGGAGAAATGTCATTAGATACTGCCCAGTGTATGAAGGAAGACAGGATGGATTCAGTGTGGGAACTCAGTAGCTGTTCAGTACTCCCCCATCAACCCCCTGGGATTCCCCACATACCACTCCTTCTTAAATGACAAGCTGTAATCACGATAAAGTGCTAAAGTTACAAGTTTGTTCTAAACACTCTTCAACAAAGAATATTCAGTGAAAAGGAACCCCGGGCAGTTATAAACCTTTTTTGCTGTGTAGAAACCATAAGGTTTCCATCCAAGAATGTGTTGTCTGTTTGAGGCTGGCCTTTATTCTTTCAGACGGGTGCCAGTGGCATGCATCTCAAACGAGCAGTTGTCTGTGGCCCCAGAGTCTGTGGCTGAGGCATATCTAATCGGGTTAAGCAGCCGTTCATCCCAGCTGTCAGCTCTCTGGAAATCAGAACATTATCTGAAACCACACACGACTCAAATAGAAGGTTGGTGTTTGAAGGCCTGAATCTCCAGCTCCCCCAACCTTGCCGTGGTGGCCCCTGGTTTTCTCTTTTCCTACGTGACTATATACAATAGTAGTAAAGCTATTTTAGGAATTAAAACAGCTAATTGCAGATTTCCATCATGGCCAGCCACTCAGAGCACAGGTTTGGAGAGTACGTTGGTGGTCTTTGCCCAGGGGAATGGTTTTGGCTCATTTGCCCCGTGAAGTTGCTCGTCCACATGCCAGGTCCACAAAGTTGTTAACTGGGGGCTCTTCCATCTGGCCCACTGGTTCTGGGCATGAGGAGTTTGGTGGAATTTAGTGTGAAACAGCATGTGATGGTTTCTTGGCCTTAGAAGCAAGGCTACAAAGGCTCTTAAAAGTCACCTACTCTGTCTGCTTTACTGGATGGATGAAGAGACCAGGCTTTGAAAGAGTCTCCCAGCTAGTCAGGGGAGAGGTGGATAAAGTTCTGCTTTTCCTGTCTTTCTTGTGCTCTCCTCTTCTGAGATGTCTGCACAACTAGATCATGTTGTTTAAAGCATAGGGAGGCAGTAAAACAGGACTAAAGCCAGGTTTAGATCCAGACACCCACATGAGCAGAAATGTGACCTTAGGTAAATTATTTAATCTAGCTGAGCTGTAGTTGGTCTACCTACAAAATGGGGCCTATCAGGTTGGTCAATCAATTAAGATCATGACTGAAAGCTTGTGGCACAATGTCTAGCATTTAGCAAATGGTCACTTCACAGTGCTTGGCATATGTCTTAGTTCATTTGGGTATGATAACAAAAATACCATAAGCTGTGTGGTTTATAAGCAACAGACATTTATCACTCACAGTTCTGCAAGCTGGGAAGTCCAAGATCGAGGCACCAGCAGACGTAGTGTCTGTTGAGGACCAACTTCCTAGTCCATAATCAGGATCTTCTGTCTGTGTCCTCACAAGGCAGAAGGGGAGTTCTCTGGGTTTTCTTTTATAAAAGCACTAATCCCATTAGTGAAGACTCAGCCCTCGTGACCTAATCACCTCCCAAAGGCCCCACCTCCTAACACCATAACCTTAGGGGTTAGGATTTTGTGGGGAAACATTCAGTCCACTGAGCTGTCCGTCCTGTTGTAATGGCATGTAGCTACTTTTGCCAAGAGCTGTCCTCCAATGCTCCACATAGGAGATGCACTGGAAGCTGAGTGTCATGCAGCGACTCCTCCAGCTCCTGTCTTCTCTGAGGTGATCTCCACAGGGCCAGTAGGACCCAATCCTGGGAAAGCTGGAGACAGAGAGGAATCAGAGAAGTTTAGTAGAAAAATGTGCGTTATTTCCCTCCCAAGAGATTAAATATTCCTCCAATGAAAACAAGGCCTCTAAACTGTGGTCCTCCTTTTTCTTCAGAATAGAGTGGATGTGCAGGACAGTAGGCTCATCCACTGCTTAATGTCCTGGCCTCTCCAGAGGAAGCCGTTTGTGTGTCTCCACCACCAGCCTAGAAGACGAGCTACATGGAGTGGCCCACAATGGCCAGGTAGCGCTGCCCTCCTCCAGGGCAGAGCATCGTTTTCTCCAGAGAGGAAAGGACAGGTTCCTGCCTTGCTCACTGACATCCTAGCAATTGATTTCAGAAAAGAGCGTATTTTGGGACAATGATAGATACCTTGCAGGAGAAGTGGGTCTTTGATGGGGATTTTTCCTTGGAGAGATAATTTGACCAGAATAGAGAAGGAGCTGTGAAGAGGGGAAAGAAACAAATCAAGCAGTGGATGAGGAGCCTGACTCAAAGGGAACTAAGTTAGGGGCTTTACACTGACAGCATCCGGGCTTCAGGCAAAGCCCGGGGAGGGGGTCTGCTGTGCAAGGGCCCTGCTCTTCATAGACAGCATCTCCTCAGCTCTGGAGAGCACTGGAATGCTCTACCTGGTTTGTGCTCCTTGTTTTTTTTTCGAATCACCATGTGGAACTGCCAACATTTTCCATATTAAGAACAAATCAAAAGCGATTTTTCACTAAGCATGAGTTAGTGGACGGGAATGAGAGCAAATCAAATTCATGCAAAAATAGAGGAAATTAATTTTTAAAAAGTCCAACCAAACACCCTGTAATTTTCAGTGATTTCCTTTCAGGGAAACTGTGACCACTGTCACTATAAACAAAGCAGAGAATAAATAAATAAAAAGGGAAAGAAGGTTGTGTTTTTTCTCCCTGCCTCCCTGACGGATGGTTTATAGAGGCCTCAGGATAAAAGTCAGTTTCTAATCATTCCCAGATGGTGCCTGCCTCTGTCTTTGCTCCAGTGTTTCCCCACACGCCTCTGCCTAGGTCTGCCAGACACACTGCTGGTGACGGGAGCCGGACCCTCGCCCCCTCATCAGCCACAGCCAGATGCAGAGGGGTAGCAGAAGGCTGGGGCCATCAGCAGGAGGTACATACAGCCACCACAAACCCATCATCACCATGGAAATGAGCACCCCAGCTAGTACCCTCTCCCTTCTGAGCAGGGCTGGGCTCCTGGTGGCCTGGCTCTGACTCTAGCCCTGAAGACCACCAAGGAGCTATGTGCCTCCTTCCTCGTGGGATCACCTTCCTCCACTGTGCTCACTGCTGTGTTGTTGGGGACTATTGAATCCCATCTCAGAGGAGGGGACCTGGCTGCGTGGAAGTCCTCACCCAACTCAGGAGGAGGACTGCGCTCTTCTAATGTGCTGTTCATATTGGGGCACCTGGACTGATTATTTTAAGCACGCCAGACCCTTTATGAAATGAGGCAAGGTGTCTATCATGATTGAAGTCACTGTCTCACACCATCTTTATTCCTGTGCAGTTGGGGCTGGGGGGTCCCTAGGGACTGCCCTCAGCTGGCACTACTATCCCATCTGTGGGGAGTCTCCTCATCCCACCACTCTCAGTGCCTCTGCTGCTTGTCTGCTTGTATGAACCTCAGGAAGGCCACACTGCAGAGCATATAACCCCAGCATGACCACTTGAAAGGTGTCTTCTGTCTCCTTTCCTCCTACTTTGCCCCACATCCCCAGAATGAAGCCTGGAATGCTACATGAGTGAGTCCCCTCTTGACTTCTCAAAAACTAGGATTTAGTAGAAATGGGGACATGTAGCCAGATTTCAAAACTGCTAATTCCACCAACTTGGCATCTCTATTGACTATTGCAGGAATTCAGGTGCTTTTACCAGACAAGATGATCTTTTTGCATGTGAGAAGACATAAGCCTTTTTCTATGAAGAACTTGAAATAACTTTTTAGCTGTTGAATATCTCTTGCAAAACAAATATCAAGATGAGTTGGGGTAAATGAATCAGAAACAGATGGATAAAATTTCTGTGAAATACACAGAATTTCAACCCAGAGGGAAGGGGCATTGGCAAAAAACGTTTGGGGTTTCCATGAGCCCAAAATACAAAGAAGGGGGCTTGAGCCACTTGACTGAGCCAACCAACCCATCTGGGAGCATCCAGTCCAGCATCAACAGAGACGTCTGAGAGTCCTCCAAGAGGCACAGTTATCAAGAACACACAGTTGCTATCAAATTTCTAAAACATGGCTTCTGAAAATAAGCTGTTCTAATTTACAGTATACCTTCCCTGAACTACTCCCCTGGAGCATTTCCATGGAAAATGGAAATTATTTTGGAGATAACCAGTTACTGGGTTTGGCATCCATTCTGTAACAGTTAGATGTGTGCACAGAGACCCTGATTGGTGGAAGGGGGGGGGTGTCCTAAGGCGGAGGGGGCGGACACATCAGTGGTTTCAGCAAGAATGTGAAAATACTATATTTTGTGACAAAGTTGCTCCAGGGTAGGCAGATTGCTCACAAATCAGTTACAGATTTCCTTGAAATATGTATGGACTTCCATGCAGAAGAAAGGGAGCTTGGAGCCCATATAGCATTTGGAAATGTGTTAAGGTCAAAAGATGGGAATGGAGTTGGAGATGGTTCTGGTCTCAACGGTGTCCCTTTGGCCAGTCCTCCCCCTTCCTATACACCTGGGGCCTGCTCCAGCTGCACACCTGTCAGGTGGCTTTGTAGAGTTCTCAAGGGTGTTCCTCCCTTCTTGGTTCTCCAATCTGCCTGTGGTGTTAGTCTGTCTTCCAAAACTGACTTGAGTCTGTGACTACCACTACCATGCAGTTTCCTTCATTGTTGAAAGAAGCAGCCTGCTTTCCACTCAAGACATGGTATTTTGAAAATGATGTCAAAAGTAAAAATGATTGGAAATCACACAGAATTTGTCCTAAATTTAATGTTCTGTGGAATGTTTTTAGACACTCCATCACAGGCCCAACTGTGGTCCTTCCTAGAAAGTCAAAAGTGTTACTTATTCTACTAATTTATACTTAATACATCTAAAATGGGACTCTTTGTTTCTATTACTGCCTTAGTATTCTCATCTCAGCCAGGACCAGTGGCATCTACTGAAGCAGGAAACCTCAGATTCCTCCTTGACCGCTCCTTCCCCTTGTACATTTCTTAGATGCAGTCCATCAGGAAATCCAAGGCTAAAATATGTCTTGAATTTGCATACTGCCACTGTCACCTCCAGGCACCAGCATCTTCTAGCTGGACAACTTAGGTCACCTCCCAGTTGGTTCTACATTTCTGCCTGCTGCTTTTCCTGCCTTTCCACCAATCCATGCTCTACACAGCTGCTCCAGTGGCTTTTTTCTCAAAAAATGTAATTCAGACCATATCCCTTCTCTGCACAAAAATGTCTATGGCTTTCCATTGTAGAATTAAATCCAAACTTCTCACTGTGACCGTCAAGACTTTACATGATCCAACCCCTGCTTCCTTCAACTCTTGCCCCATCCTCTTATGCACCCTATCTGTCTTCCTTGGGATCCAGATACCTATCCTCCACTCAGACACCTGTGCCTATCTCTAGCCATTCACATCACCAAAACTTTCCCCTTTCAGCTCTTTTTATCACTGGTTCCTTCTCTTTCCTTAAGTCTCAGCTTGAAGGTCTCCTATTTGTTCACAGATCATAATAATGATCTCAAAGCCCTAAGATCTTAATGTAAATCAGCCATTGATTATAAAGTTCTCTGGCTACAGATCTTAATTTCTGTTCAGTCTTTGACACTTGTTTAGCATAAGGATGCAATTTGCATGCATGTGTATATGCACACAACAAACACGTTAATACACAACCACCTGACCCTGGCAAGGAGTACATTAGTGAGGAAGGACATGACAGCAGCAGAGCTGAGTTGCCCACAAACAGATTTCCACAATGAAAAAAAAAACACTGTAACTTTGAATCTTCCAATCCCAGGAAACCCTGCCATGAAGGTCTTGTGAGCAGAGGCTCTCTCCTCTTTCCTGGCAGTAAAAGACAAGGATCCTAGGATAGCTGCTAGGCCAGTGGGGAGTGGGTTGGTAAGGATGAGTATTTCATTGTACCAGTGGAGCACGGCAGGACAGTAATGTCTAATTTTCATTGACCTTATGGAGCACAAAAGGGGAGAAAGAGTAGGAGGAAGGCCTGACTTAGGATAGAGAGGAGAGAGGGTACCACTTAGGGCATTTGATTCTCTCTTTTATAACTTATCCCTATTGCAAAACAATATATGCTGTCTTGGAAACTTTTAAACATCATAGAAAATTAAGATCTGTGGGGAATGAATCTCTAAGAGAATCCTTATCCAAAGACAATGCTATTATTTTGATGCATTTATTACTGCCTTGTCTCTATGCAGTTAACTATTTTTAGTATTACATAACAGCCATCACACCAAGGCAACTTTCAACTTTCTGCCTTGCTCTTTCCATTTAACCTTGTAACCTAAGCATTTTTTAGGTTATTGCATAGTCACTGAGTTATCATTAACAGCATGTATATACTCAAGATTTAGTTTATCTTTTCACTATGAATAGGAATTTGCTTTACTTTGAATAGTTAATTATTAAACATAGAGTAGATTATTATTTTTTTTAAGCAGCCACGCTGAAAATGAGCCCCATGTGGTTGGTGTACTAAGACACGCACTGCCTGTGTAACTAGCATAGATTAACATTTTTTGCATGAAAGATCTAGGATGACTTTTTCAGGATAGATTAGATGGATTCTTTAAGTAGTGCTAGTCAGATTAAATTCATTTAGTTCACCATACTCTATAATCACTTTCATACCTTTACTTTCTCTCTTCAATTCCTTTGGTGTTCTCTCAGATTCTCTATAAAGTAACTTTCAAAAGTTTACAAGTCTCGCGAGTGTGTAGGTATGTGATGGATACTGAGAGCCACTCAGCAAAACCATTTCTTCCCTTCTTCTGGTGCACACAATTAGATCTATGTGTGTTTCCCAGCTTCCTGTCTAGTAGGCTATGTCATGTAATTGAGTTTTAGCCAATGGTAAGTGAGAGGAAGTGGGATGTCATACTTCTAGGCCTGGAACAATCCCCTACCTGTGATCTTTCATAGTTTTCTCTTCCCAGCAAGTGGATGTACAATGCTGCAGAGAATGACAGAACCATGAAAGCAGGACGCTGGATCCCCAAATAACACCCTACCTTTCTGAACATTTGTCCAGAACTATTATGTGAGGAAGAAATACGCTTGCATTCTGCTGAGAAATTACACTTTGGGGCTATTCATTACAACAGTTTAGCTCACACTTACAAATACAAAGCTCCACTAACAATCCTCAACTTTGATAACTCTGAGCCCCTATGAATATGAGTGCAGGACCTTGTTCTCCTCACTCAGGTGTTTCTGAAGGTCCTGGAAGCAGAAGCAGTTCTGCGCATCCTCATCTACCCACCTCACCAAGGTAATCCTGTTTTCTTCTCCAAGGTGAGTAAAGTACAGCTCTTTCTTACCTCCAGGGTGCTGCTTGGGAGTATACAGAGTCAGAGACATGCTCTGAGTTCCTCAGGAATAGGTACTATCAAAGGCTTCAATAGGCCAAAAGGTTTAAGAACCTTTCCTAAGTTATTCCCTGGCAGGGGTTCTTGGAGCCCATAGGCTTCTGGAAGGAGCCTGGCAGATCTGAATGGTATTGCCCAAAGCAAAGGCAAGGATAACCAAACCACAGACCTTCTGAAGCATTCTTCCCAAGGGGCAGTGTGGTGGGCAGTACAAGATAACAGGTAGAGGGATCAGATGGACCACAATCTATAGATTCCCAGAAGCTTCAAAGTAGGGCCAATTGCCTTCCTCATGGAATCTAATGGATTTCTTAACAGTGCCAAATCTGTTCAAATGTGTGCCATAAAATCGCAATGTACTCTTTCCTGAGGTGCCTAATTTAAAAGCCCACCATCAGTGACTTAGTAATAAAAATGTCATTTCATGTTCCACAAATGATGAGAGCTTCTTGAGTTCAATGTTTCCACTAAGGAGCCTCTTGCTCTGTGGAGTCCCACTTGTTTAGTTTCACAGTTTGTCAGAAAGGGAAGTACAGTGTAGACATCAACTCCCAGATACAATGGATTAGCTAGTTGAGGACAAGTTTAGTTTTCTTCCTCTGAAAGATGGCGACAAAAAATGAAAGCTGTCTCAGAGATTATTGGGAGGACAGAATCATTAAAAGCATGACAAATATAACTGCCTGGAAGATATCTATAGGCTGAGTAACTTACCCAAAATGCTTGGGACCAGAAGTGTTTCAGATCTCTCATGCTTTTGGATTTTGAAATATTTCCATTACATCCATTATATATTTGAGCATCCCAAATCCAAAAATCTGAAATCCAAAATACTCCAACAAGCATTTCTTCTTTGTATCATGTCAGTGATTAAACTTCCAGATTCTGGAGCACTTTAGATTTTGGAGCTCCACATATGAAACAGCACTCTATGGCTGAATTCTACAACTTAGAGACGATGATCTTAAATTTACCAGATACTTGAACCAACTAAAACAGCCATCCAATTTGGAGAGTATTTCTATTCCAGTTCAGGTTTTTATTTTCATTTTTAAAATTTTGTACAGGTCCAGTTATTTTTCTCATTGTTGAAGATTACAGCTTGGGGTAAGGTTTAGGGTTCAGTTCAAAGTATGACTGTGAGATTTTGATTCTTTTTTTCTCCTTTGCATACTGGGCGTGTAAAACAGCAACACCTTAGGAGTCAGTATAGTGGCAAATGCTGCAAGTTTCTGGGCTTTAGGCTCTGTGTTAAAAGGTTACTTGAAAACTGTACTGTGAGCAATTTGAAACATAACAGTATTAGAGGTCTCAGAACCATGTGCCTCACCTTGTAGGAAAATGGGTAGAGCTAGTTTTTATTGTCCTTGTTTTGTTTTGGGGTTTTGTCTAATTGACTGATTTTTATAAGCAGCATAAAAACTTTACCAAAAAAAGTCCACAGACATTAAGAGCCTGAAGAGGAACCAGATCTCAGCCTGAAAGTGCAGCAGGTATTTGTACTAAATTCATGTCCATTGATGGATTTTAATGTCCTGACTCACACTATTTCAAAACCACCGACTTTGTAGAAAATGTTAGACTCATTCACTACAATATTGCTTTTAGATATATCTCCGTAACTGCTTTGAATCGGAACCTGAATTCAGGTTAAGTAAATTTTCAAGTTACCTAATGACATATGAGGGCACCAGAACTTTCCCAGGGACTCCTGATGTTTGGTGTCCTGCTCTAACCTCCAGAATTTCCTCCTCTTCAAGAGAGTGGACACATTACTTAATGGAATCCTATAAGCCCCTGGCATATCCATAGTGATACATCACTTAAGTAAACAGAGTATTTTCTCACTTTCCTTTTTGGCATCTCAAATATTGAACAGAGATTTTAAGTCTATGAGGTGGGACAATCAAGTTTGCAAACTCATCCCTGAAAAAGTGCTACATACCTCATTGCTCAACATAACTATGGTCACCTTTGAGGTACTGTGCTTGGGAAGCTAAGCACCGACACCAGTGCCTAGTCTACCCTTCCCAGCAATTTTGGAACTCTTTTGCTGGAATGGCAATCTGAGCTGTCATCATTACACGTTCTGACAATTAAGTTCACAAACTCTTCTAGGAAAAGGTCTTTTGTTGTTTGGGACTGCCAAAGTGCTGCTTCCAGATTTGATTAGTGAAATACTTCTGTTGTCCATCAGCCTTCTATCTCCTTAGTTACCAGAAACAAATCCATAGGCATTCTATCCCTGGGCTGCATTTTTCCAGTAGCTCTGTTTCCTCAGTCACATGTGCTTCTGGTGACCCTTCTGATTGACTTCCCAAACATACTCAGATGAGTCCAAATTCCCAGAGACCTACTCTGTTCGTCTTAAGGTAAATAGTACCTATAAGTACATAAAAATAAGTTATAAATCATAAACTGATAATTCAAGCCCATGAAGGTAGTTATCAGTTTATGAGATGAACTTTAGTCAATTGCATTAAATAATAAGAAAACACATTGAGAACTACAAAGTGTTTTGAAGATATCGGACTGATTTGCCAAAAATAAGTCTGCTGCATAATATGCTTGCTAGTGTTTCCCATTTCAGGGGAGTCCTCTTTTGGGGAAAGGCCAGAGGATATAGAACCTATTCCTGCCTTTGATCAGGATGAAATTAACCTGACCATAATTGTGTCTCTATTAATTACTTATACACAATAACTCAAACTGCACAAAATTTCCAAAGCCTTTGAAGGTTTTTCTTTGCTTTCAAATTCTAAAGTCAATTCCTGAACCTGGCTTGTGGGAGAAGGGCTCCAGAGACCTTGCCTTTCAGAGTAATAATGGTACCTTGCCTTGTCCTCACCTGCTCCACAATTGCCCCCAAGCTCTGCCTTAACAAACACATGGGAGAAAACCCTGGACACCATTTCTCTGTCATAAAACCTGTCAGTTTGGGATGCAATTGTCATTTACGGCAAATTGTTCAGGGGTAAGACTAGATGGTCTACAAATATAGCCAATAACAATTCTTCTCATTACTTATAAAGATCAGGAAGTCTATTCTACTTCCCCTGGAATCTAGGCTTTGTGGAAAGTAATATTCTGGAACTTCCAAGCCCAGGGTTTAAGAGGCCTAGAAGCTTCAGTTATCTTGAAGCTCTGAGCTACCCCACATAAGTCAAACTACACTGCTAGAGGTAAAGATCCCACCAGCTTGCAGCTGTTCGAGCCATAACAGTTGAAGGGCCAGGTATAAGAGTCTTTCTTGATTTACTCGGCTTCATTTCAGCCTCCAGACTGTACAATTATGAGCAAATAAATAATTCCCATTTTAGGTCACTAAATTATGGGATAGCTTGTTATACAGCAATAGATAACTGATACACCATTTATTGCAGGTTGATTACTCTGGCAGCTTCCATATGGTTAACTTGAAACTTACTGGGAAGATATAAGAAAATTTGCATAAGGAATTAAGGAGCACTCTGGGACAAACTACAAAAGACATCCTGACCTCTCCTTCCAGAGATTTCAAGATGTGAACATTAGTCAGGATGAATCCAAAGCCCAGACTATAGTCCAGGAACATGAGAGTACAATAATAATCCTTAAATAAAACCAGTAGAGTGACAGTGATCAGAGCTCAGGACCCACATTGTGGCCACAGTGCTTCCTGTACTCAGGCAGTAGCCACAGATGGAAGGGCTCTCTAATTCCTTACATAGCTAGCTTCTGTTGAGAAAAGCCAGATGGACATATTGGAGTTTCCTTGACGTACAAGGAAAGAGGGGCGAAAGAAGGAATGGGATTGATAGACTCAATATACTGGTGCTTCAAGCACTGCCCTCTGAGACAATGCTGGGGGGTTATATTTTGACTCCCAAGTTGTAAAGTCAGACATCCCAGCTGCATTACTGTTAAAAGTTTGTTTAATTTTCTTTTAAAAAGTAGGTATTTCAGAAAATAAATAAAAAGTAGATATGCCATCTGAGGAGGAAAAAAATTGTTGAAAGATTTAACAGCAACAGAAGTTGTAAAGAAATACCCCCTGTTCATAAGAAACATCACTGCTCCTTTCTAAATGCATAACTGTAACTGAACACAAAGAAATAATTTTTAGCATATGAGGAAAATTGTTCTTAACATCCCCACACCTAGTGTTCGAAAATAAGCCTTTGCCCTTACTGACTATATAAATCATTAACATTTTGATTTTCTTAAAAAACAAAGCATCCAAAAGAAAAGTGATTTTTTTTTTTCTAGTGGATCTCCCCCACCCCTAAAATCAGCAAATCAGAACACAACTCCACCTTACTGAACTTGAATGCCAAATGTGTGCTTAAGGGAGACAGGGCTGACAGCCCAGGGACTGGAAGGTCCCATTAGCAGTCATCCATACCCATTACCCTGTCTCTCTGGATTTCCTTTCATGCCACTGTTTCAACACTCTTTGTAAAAAGAACCGACAGACAGATTCTAAAATTTGCATGCAGATCCTTCTTGATAGCAAAAATGCTTCAAGATGTGGGAGGGGTTTTGAAAGGCCCTTCCTCATCTCAGCCTCATTTCTTACAGTCGAGGGGTATCTAAAGTTGGCCCTCCACACAGCAGTAATCCCTTACCCCCTCTCAGTGAGGGAATCCCAGAAGGGACCATGTAACCCAGGAGGATAACTTTCTCCAGAGCACTTGAAGGTCAAGCCTCAGAGAGATAAGGATGGGTAGCCAGGGTCTATAGCAGGCAGAAGAGGTTTGTGAGTCTTGTTCAGTGACTGCTGTCATGGCTGGAGTTCATCCAAGGAGTATGGGGCGTGGGGGGGGGGCCTTGGGTAAAGGAGAGGTCATTTACCCACTGGATTATTCTGCTATGCCACAGATGCAATGGGGTGAGCCTATAAATGGCCTTTCCTCTTAGAAATGTCTCTCTAGTACAGATTTTTTTAACCTGAGGATAAGATTTGAGGAGTTTCCTAAATTTGCACGGGACAATGGAGACATCTTTATTTTCACTTACTTTAAGTCAAAATTTAGCCTTCCTTCAAATGGAGTCTTTGTTGTTGGTAGAATCACAGGTATTTTCATATTACAAATGTACTTGAATTCTATCAGTACTTCAACATTATGATAGTTATTAGACCCACTACTAAAGGTTATTTTAGGTCTTAAAGAAGTGCAGATAAAGTTTTATCACACTCTCCACACCTATTAGGATGGCTGTTATCAAAGAAAAAGAAAATAACATGCTGACAAACATGTGCAGAAATTGAAACCCTTGTGCTCTTTGTGGGGGACCTAAAATGCAAGTGCTGTGGAACAGTATGGAGGTTCCTCAAAAACATAAAAATAGAATTACCATGAGACTTAGTAATTCCACTTCTCAGTCCATACCCCAAATAATAGAAAGCAGAATCTCCAAGAGATATTCACAGACTCATGTTCATAGCAGCATCATTCACAATAGCCAAAAGCTGGAAACAACACAAGTGTCCATCATTGTGCTAGGGACAGGTATGTCCTTTGAAAATCTAAAATGTGCAAATCAAAACCTGTGCCCTACCCTGGGCCCTGCTGAAGAGGAGGTCCTCAGTTTCCTCTTTAGCCTCATGTCCCTTTAAATTGGGGATGCCCTGTATCGTGGCTGAAAGTGGAGAAGATGTTGTGGGAGAAAAACTGGGCTGCATATTTGAAGGGTCAGGAGAAAACTTCTAAATACGGATCAAAAATGTTTTCACATAGTAAATGAGAAAATCTCATGAATGTTATGTCAATCAGGTTTATGAAAATATCTCAGATTGTATGTGAAGCCTGCACACTGTACCCCATGATTGAATTAATGTACACAGCTATGATTCAATTAAAAAAAAAAGAAAATAGGAAAAAAAAATTACAAAAGGATAAAAGCTACAGGTAGCTTGCTTCTATCTTGAAGAATTACATAAAATCTAACAAAGTATATTCAAAACTATGATGCTATATTTTACTTATAGACAAATACTTAAAGCTAATTTGGAAATGTTAGAAGTCATAAAATAATTTTCATCTGATATCTTAATATTCAATCTCCCCCCAAAAATTCTTCTGAAATAAAACTTGGCAGTATTCTGATATTTTAAGAAAGTCAGCAAAATCTCTAGAAAATAGAATAATAAGGTTAGTTTTTCAAAATCTGAGTAATCATAGATAGCTTTGGCAATAGACAATTCTTCTAGTTATCTTATTTTTTAGACCAAATCAACCTTTTACTCCATGCCTGAATTTATTGCTAAAGGTAAGTCCCTCCAAGAACTTAATCTGTTTAACTTCAAATTCTTCCAGTTAAAGATAAGCTAGATATTCTAGATTCATATTCAAAATTTTAAGAAGTCATTCAAATGATATTTATATGTTTTATGTTTTAAAAGGGCCAATAAAAATTGTTAAAGAAAGCCACAAAAAAAAATTAAAACAACTTTAAAATGTAAACATGTTGATAAAATCTTATTTTTCTCTCAGGCCAATTGTTAAATAATTGTTAAGGCAAACTTTCTAATGACTTTAAGACAAATGATAAACATAATAATACACTGGAGTACAGATACACAGTATGCTGATGAATGGCTATATTTTGTGCCATTACAAAGTGCTTGATTTTGGCATTTTTTTAAAAATGAGTTAATGCTTAAATTCACATTTAAAACTTATTTGGAAAAGCTATTTTTATTAAATATTCAAGACTTACTTATTTTTCTCTTCAACTTTAAATGTTGAAAATTTTGTATGAAAGTGAAGCTGTTAGGAAAAAATGTACCATTATGTCAACACTATGTATTTCAGAAGTCTTCTTAATATTTAAGAATAAAACTTGTGAAGCTGAATTTCATAGATGCTCTACCCTGTCATGCTGGTCACAATGCAGAATGGTAGTGCTATTCTTGTATTTGAGCACTTTGTATTTAACACCTATAAGATGAAAGAGACAGACTACTGAGTATACCAGCCTTAGAAGGCTTTCAGGTGAGAGAATAACCTTTCATAATAATCATACCATTACATCACTTTGGGTTCCATTTAACTGGAGCTACTTACTGAGTCATAGCTGGAATCCCACCAGGGAATTTTGGACATATATAGACAAATTCTTTTTAATTTCCTGTGCCACTTCTCTAACCCAGATAATATGTCTCATCAGCAACTGTCCCCATTTGGTCTTTATTCAACAATTTTTGCCATCTTCAAGGTCCAACACACACCCACAGCTACCAGAGTGACATTTGTGAAATACAAACCAAATGTGTCTCCTTAACTTAGAAATCATCAATGATTCCCAATGTCATTAGCGAAGACAAATCTAAAATCATCCACATGGCCTACAAAGCCATGTGGTCTTGCCCTCACACTGAAAACTACCTCATTTCCACACTCCATCCACCCTGACACTCTAATTCTTTAGCCACACTACACTTCTTCTTACTCCACAGTCTTACACAAGTGTTTACTTCTGTGTAAAATGTCCTCACTCTTAGATATACTTATGTGTGAGCTCAGCATTGAAGATTTCTCTACAAAAAGTAGAAAACTTAACTGGGCATGTCTGGTGTGTGTCTGTAGTCCCAGCTATTTGGGAGGCTGAGGCAGGAGGATCGCTTGAGCATAGGAGTTTGAGGTTGCTATGAGCTATGACACCACTACACTCTACCCAGAGTGACAGTGAGACTCTGCCTCAAAAACGTAAAAAAATTTTTAAATAAAAACTATTCAAACTCTGATGATTGTAAATAGCTATATCTCCTGAAACATGGAAAAAATTCTTTTGTCAGTTTTCATAATATAACAAATCTTCTAAACTATAACATTTCAGATGATTACCAATCTTGAATAATCACTTGCCATGAAAATGGCAATTTGGAAATGTAGATCTGGGCTTGAGTCCATTTTGAAATATAATTAATATCTCCAGGGCTGGTCAGATTTGTTTCACTCAATTTATCTTTAAAGGATTAAAGAACCAGAGTACACTGCAGGAAGACGTGGACCAAATGCAAAATATATAGCACAGTTGGTGAAAACATCAGCACCATCTACCAGCACAAGTAATAAAATACCTCTACATTAGCCAACTTAAACATATCAGCATTTTTCATGAAGTCATGCAATCAAAAAGATTTCATATTATAAAACCACAGATATTATTCATTGGACTCTAAAATGAATTTGCTAAATTAATGTTTCAATGAATTACAATTAAACAGAATGTATGGATTTTCAAATGCCCCAGTTTAGACCAAAATGTACTGAAAGCAAAAAACAAAGTTATCAAAAGCTGTCAGCCATAAGTATTCATTATAAAGTAAAATGTACAAAATATGAATTTATTCCAAACATCCAAACAAGAAAGGGAAATGAAAAACTGGTTCTGATTCCTGGAATAGCCTATAGGTAACTTTCTTCAAGGGAGTACTTACCCTAAATAAAGTCTCTGCCCTACAAAATGTGACACTTGAATTGTGGTCTAAGGCACTATCTAACACAGGTATAGACATACAGTCCGTTGTATGCTGACATGCCCTGAGGTCCAGTAGGCCAAGAAATGTAACTTGAATTGTGGCCTAAGGCTCTAGCACAGGTATGGACACATAGTCCAGTGTGCATAACAGCTGACTTGCCCTGATACCCAATAGGCCCTAGAGCATCCAGTGAGTGTAAAGGTCAGCTCAGAATCACATGGCTCAGCTACGACTTGGTCAAAGCAGCTCATCCTGTCTTTCAGGAGACTGTTACACACACCTCTCCCCAAGTCTTCCTTCAGGGACATCATGTTGGTAGCTCCCATTAGGCTGTGGCGGGAACTGCCAGGTGGCTCCTACTCAAATGTAAGTCACAGTGCCCTGGAACATGGTAATGATATGAAGTGAATCCTCTATTGGAAACACTGTTTTGTGACTTACCATTACGTTGCCCTGGCTGCTGCTGCCCACTTCACAATCTTACTAAATGGCACCTCCAACCTTCTGAATGCTCAGGCAAAAGACTTCGTAATCACGTCTGTCTTTATCTCATGCTCCTTAGCTCTTCTATCAAAAAACTTGGTGGCTGTTATTTTCAAAATATATCCAGAATTCAACTTCTGCCCACACTTCTCATGGCTACTACTATGGACTGAGACACCAGCACCTCTTCCCCTGTCCTCATCTGCATTGAAACACTGCCACTCAAGCCCCTGCTATCTACTATCTGAGCAGCAGCCCCAGGGACATGTCTTCACATCAGTCCTTTGCTAAAATAACTCTGCACTGGGACCCCTCCTATGCATAGTGAAAGCCAAGTCCTCATAGGAGTCTGTTGCTCTGATCCCTGTACCCCTTCTGTACACAATTTCCACAGCCTCTCCTCCCACTCTCTCTACTCAGCCACAGGGCCTCTGTGCTCCCCCTTGAGTGTCCCAGGAAAACTCCCACTGCAGGGCCTTTGCAGGAACTGTCCCCACTACACCTGCATGCCACCTCCTCCTCTTCCTTCAAGTCTGGCCAAAATATCACCCTTTTAATAAACCCCATCCTGATCTCCCCAGCCCCTGTTTCAGCATCCCTGATCTCCCCAGCCCCCGTTTCAGCATCCCCATACCCCTTTATCCTGCTCAGCTTCCTTTTCTTTCCATAGACATTCATCTTCTTCTAACATACTATATAAATTACTTGTTTTGTATAAATGAAAGTAGTCACTGATGGACCCCAAATGTCTGGAATAGCACTCATCACATCACAGCTGCTCAAGAAATGCTTGTTAGTGATAAGTGAATGGCTATTCCAAACTCCAGAGAATGTCAAACGGCTTCATATTTTCTCCGTTGATCTTAAGATATTTGGGAACATGAAAACTGGCTCTTAAAGCTGTCCAAATGTGTTTTGAGTCTAAAAAACTTCAAAATTGTTTAATCATATCTGTGACTCTATTCTGTAAACTAAAATCTGTCAAAAATCTGATGCCAAAATTGTTATTGGAATTTTCATGCTCACTGCATCACTTCCAAAAACAGTTTGAATCACTTCCTGAGTCCCTAAAAGCCATAAATATATAATCTTCTTTGCTGGCAAAAAGCCTACAGGTTTGTGGGAAAGTTTTAAACAGATTTTAAGAAATACAATTGGCTTGGGCAATGCCTATGGCTCAAGGAGTAGGGCATCAGCCACATATACTGGATGTGGTGGGTTCAAACCCAGCCCCGGTCAAAAACTGCAGAAAGAAAGAGAGAGAGAGAGAGAGAGAGAGAGAGAGACAATTGGTTCAAAGGCTTAGTTAACCTCTGCTTTACAGAAGCAAAGAAACAAATGATTTTAGCATACAGTAAGATTTTATGGTACATTATTTTATATCTGCACATAAAACTACTTTTCATCTTCTCTCCTAGACACTAACTGTGAAGGCAAAATAATAGCTCAAACTCTAAATGTAAAATTTGGGGACCCCAAAGAATCAGCGGAACTAGTGCACCTTATGTTGTTCAACAATGCAGGTAGGAGGGAGAGGATCTGCATCTTTTGTGTTCAAATGGACATTCCAATTCAAAATTTTTATGGAAGGTTTTTAAATTATTTAAAAATGAACTTAAGTATTTTGAAGCAAATTTCTAAAATGGCCTTCAGACATAATCTCTTCGTAGCTGAGGAGAGACATAAAGTAACAAATAGCCTACATTGGTTTTAAAAATGTATTCAATGCTCTATATGCTTAAAATTCATTGCTATCGCAGCAGGCATGAATGCCAGCTTTAGAACAAGTTAAAGGAATAGAAAAGAATCCTTAACACTATCATGAGTACCTTGGCAGGAAGAATTAAAAGAAGAACAAATAGCAAATGCTAACTTCTTCATACCTCTGAAGCACAAGGAAGTTATTCACTTACTTGTATGTTATTTGTTTGGTTTTGCCCTCATTTAGAAAGAAAACTGATGGTGCATAAATCACATTTTTATCAGTCAATTTTTAGCAAAAATATCTAAATTATTAATAAATGGAGCTTTGACTCCTACTGAGATAAGCAAAGCTATCAGCAGTGAATTGTGACACAAGAAATAGAATCATTGTACAGTGAAGTCTATAAGCACCACCTGGTCCACCACGTGTAACTTAATAGGCATTGCTCATGTGGGCAAGATACACAGCTCTGAACTGCCGGTGACCAGAAGATATAGCCAGATTATTGGCTTCAATGAGAGTTCTAGCCAGTCAGAAGCTCAGGGTGGAAGCAAGCTAGCTACAGAAGAAGTACCATTAAGCAACAGTGCATGTAAACAGCATGGCTCTACTATGGATTAAACACTCAAGTATTTATTCCATTTTTTTGTTGCTCTATATTCCTTTCTAGGAAAAACCTAGACCTCACTTGCCTCTAGCATCCTCATTTCATGCAAACTAAATATTTAGGTAGGACATATGAAAATTTTACAGTTTTTCTATACCTTGAATTAAATAACAAATATTTAGCAATCACCTACCATTTGCAAGGCACATGGTGGAAATAAATAATAAACAAGGCAAGTGATGCCTGCGATATCTTAAGGAGCAATAAAAATGCCTCAGTCTAGGGCCAGAGAGGCCAATGTACATATTCATTATTTTCAAGAAAACTAAATAAATATATTTAAGGCCACATATGACTATGACAACAGAATTCTGGAATTTAAACTGTCAAATGTTTAGCCATAAAAGGTAACAAAAAATGAGGAAAAGCAAAATAGCATTCCACTCCAATATTACACTCAGTGCTTCAGGATAGCATTATTCTCATAATGAATCTCAAGGTAAATCTCATGTTAACTGTTTGTGCTCATCTACCAACATGCCAAACAATTTTATTCAGAAATTCATTGTTTAAATATACTCTGTGCAAATATGTAAACAGAAAGATGGCTACTAAAATACTTTCCAATTTTGAAATAACAGAAATAACTTAAGTACCTAAAAACATGGAAATGAGTAATAATTATCTGTATAATGGAGTTGTATATCTTTTCTTGCTAAATTGTTTGAAATCCCTATAAATTCTGGATATTAGTCCTTTGTGTAGATATTAGTCTTAACATAATTTGCAAATACTTTTTCACATTGTATAGACTATTTACTCTAATAATTATTTCCTTGGCTGTGCAGAAATTTTTTAGTTTAATTAAGTCCCATTTATTTATTTTTGCTTTTATTGTATTTGCATTTACGATCTAACTGATGAATTCTTTGCACAGGCCAATGTCCAGAAAGATTTTTGTTAATTTTTCAACTAGGATTTTTTTGGTATCAGAGCTTACACATTCACGTCTTTAATACACCTTCAGTTAATTTTTATGTATGGCGAAAGATAAGATCCAGTGTCATTATTCTGCATGTGACTTTTTAATTCTTCCAGTTTACTAAATAGGGTGTCCTTTCTCTAGTGTATGTTTTGTATACTTTGTTGAAGATGAGCTGGTTGTAAGAGTATTTTTTCTACTTCTGGGTTCTCCATTCTGTTTCATTGACCAGCACTATGCTGTTTTGTTTACTATAGCCTTGTAGCATAATTTGAACTCATAATCTGGATATCTCCAGACTTATTCCTTTTGTTTAGGATTGCTGTATCTATTTGAGCTCTTTTTTGATTCCATATGAAATTTAAGATTTTTTTTAATTATGTGAAAAATGACTTTGGTGTTTTGAATAAAATTGCATTGAATCTGTAAATCACTTTGGGCATTATGGCCATCTTAACAATGTTTGTTCTTCCAACCCATGAGCACTTGATGTTTGTCCTTTTTTTTTTTTTTTGGCAACAGAGTCTCAAGCTGTTGTCCTGGGTAGAGTGCAATGGCATCACAGCTCACAGCAACCTCAAACTCTTGGGTTTAAGCAATTCTCTTGCCTCAGCTTCCCAAGTATCTGGGACCCACCACAACACCCAGCTATTTTTTGGTTGCAGTTGTCACTGTTGCTTAGCAGGCCCGGGCAGGGATTGAATCCACCACCCCTGGTGTATGTGGCCAGTGCCCTGCTGACTAAGCTATGGGTGTTGCCTGTTTTTCCATTTTTCTTGACATCAACAATTTCTTTCATCACAGTCTCATAGTTCCGCTTGTTGAGCACTTTTTTCACTTCCTTGGTTCCTGTGAGGGCGGGTGGTGGGCATTTATTGTAAACAGTGGTGAGTTCTTGATTTGATTTCAGATTGGCTGCTATTAGTATATAGAAATATTACTGATTTGTCTGCACTAACTTTGTAACCTAAGACTTTATTGAATCTATTTATCAATTCTAGGGGTCTTTTGGAAGATTTTTCAGGTTTTCTGGACACAAGATCATGTCATCAGCAAACAAGGATAGTTTTACCTTTTTGTTTCTACTTTGGATACTCTTTGTTTCTTTTTCTTGCCCAATTGCTCTGGCTAGGACTCCCAGTACAATCCTGAATACAAGTGGTGACAGTAGGCATCCTTGTCTTGTTCCAGTTCTTAGGGGGATGCTTTAAAATTTACCCCATTCAAAGATCTCCAAAAAATAATACTTTGTTTCATATGGAATCAGAAAAAACCTCAAATAGTCAAGACATTACTTAGAAATAAAAACAAAACAGGAGGAATCACACTACCAGACCTGAGACTGTAGTATAAATCGATAGTGATCAAAACAGCATGGTACTGGCACAAAAACAGAGAGGTGGATGTTTGGAACAGAATAGAGAACCAAGAGATAAACCCAAATACTTACCTCTGTTTGATCTTTGACAAGCCAGTTAAAAACATTCAGTGGGGAAACGACTCCCTATTTAACAAATGGTGCTGGGAAACCTGGCTGGCGACCTGTAGAAGACTGAAATTGAACCACACCTTTCACCACTAACGAAGATAGACTCACATTGGATTAAAGATTTAAACATAAGACATGAAACTATAAAAATTCTAGAAGAAAGTGCGGGGAACACTCTTGGAAATGTCAGCCTGGGCAAATACTTCATGAGGAGGACCCCCAGAGCAATGGAAGCAGTATCAAAAATACACTACTAGGATCTGATGAAACTAAAAAGTTTCTGCACTGCCAAGAACACAGTAAGCATCGCTAGCAGACAGCCCTCAGAATGGGAAAAAATATTTGCAAGTTATGCCTCCGACAAAGGCTTTATAACCAGAATACACAGAGAACTCCAACATATTAGCAAGAAAAGAACAAGAGATCCCATCTCAGGATGGGCAAAAGATCTGAAAAGAAACTTCTCTAAAGAAGACAGGCACACGGCCTTCAAACACATGAAGAAATGCTCATTATCCTTAATCATCAGAGAAATGCAAATCAAAACTACCTTGAGATATC
>CAUYON010105662.1:0-15129 GCA_963573935.1 Arctocebus calabarensis
TGTCTTTATATAGTGATCAAGAAAATGCCATGAAGGCTATCTGTAACAGTACGATGAAAACATTTCTGAATGTATATGAATCATGCCCTATGATTGCACCAATGTACAGAATTATGATTCAATAAAATTATAAAAAAAAAACACGGTTTCTTTGCTAGGTATGATAGCCTGTGCCCATAGTCCTAGCTCCTTGGGAAGTTGAGGCAGGAGGATCACTCAAGCCTAGGGGTAAGCTAGCTAAACAACACAGCAAGACCCTCACCTCACAAAAACAAAAACACAAAGCTCCACAGTTTCTTTGCTGATAAGATGTAATCAAGCATTGAAAGTGCCCCATTGTTTAAATTCCTCAATATATTGGCTGGAATTTATACAAGGTGACTTCATCACGTCCCTTTACTTTTTATGGCAATGAACCTACTGCCACATTTGATAAAAATGTATTCTCCTACCAGGATACAATCAGATAAACTGAATTTGGAACCGCAAACACAATCAGAAATGCTACATTTTATTATAACACTCAGCTAATCTGGTGTGATGAGCTTATCTTTAAGGGACAGAGTTTGCACTTTGGAAGCCTGAACTGTCCTTTGAGAGCCTCTCAGGCAGTAAGAAAGACTTTTGGCAGAAGGGGACGTTTGCAAATTTGGGAGATCTTGGAGGAAGGAGGAATACTCTTCCTCTTGTAAATAAAGACAAAACTGGTGGAGGTAGTTTTCTGTTCTCAGAGAAGATGACTTAAGAAAACCTTATAAAAAGAAAAGAGAAATTCTTTACATTTACAGTCTCACTACCTGGATATTTTATAGGGCTTTAATTTTACTGACCATGGAACAAGGGGGTTTATGTGCTCGTATGTGTGTTAATTTATAACACTTTTGCACCTATTTGTATAAATCTGGCCGTGAGATAAAATATGCACATGTAACCATACAAGCCCACAGACTGCATAAAATAGCCATTGGTCCATTATTCCCAACATGTGGGGAAATGGTTTAAAGGCATGATATCAGGATCCTTATGAAATCACTTTATATTTTCAAAACAGAGATAAAAATTTAATATAATAAATGCTTTAAAAAGTTCTTCGAGTAACTTAAAGAAGAGAGCAAAGAGAGAAAATCATGGAAGAAATAAATTCATAAAAAATGTCCCCTTACTGGTATTGAGTTCTTTCAGAAGCTTGAATTTCAAAGTTTCCAGATGGTTGAAGAGCAAATTTTATAACGGTTAAAGAGTAAAAGACTCATATTAAGGAAAAAAATTAAATGTCATTCTGTGGATAGTCTGGATTGTGTGAAAGTATTTGAAGTGAGAAGAAATTAAGACAGTAAAAATACATTTTCTTAATTATGTTGCAGTTTAAAATACTCCGTGTCATAAAAAGTACCGTGCTTGTACTGTACTGTGATGACTTTCTTTTGTTCATTAAACTATCACACGGTGATGATAATATTGACCCAGTTTAAAGATATATTAATAAGAATAGCACAATTTATTACTTTATAATTTAGCAGTAAAAATTTTGATTTATATGTTCAATGTACCATCGACAATTAGAACATTATACTGAATCTGATTTCCCTATTCACGATGGTTTTCCACTGTCATTCAGACTTTGAGATAGAAATACACACTTGTTAACACCTTTTTAAAAATATGGCTATAATATCTAGGTGAGGGATTCCAGGTCTTTTGAAAATCTGAGTACTTCTCAAAGTTAAACGTATTATTAACCATAATGCAGGAAGTGTTTTCTGAGTTCCAATTCCATGAAAAGCCCTGAAATTGATACTTTGACTCTCAGAAATATGACAAACTCTGCCTTTCAGGAACTCAAAATCCTTTTAAGAAATCTACATGCTCACATGGAAAACAGGTAAAATAATGTAGCATGCAATTGAGTGTTATAAGCACAGTGTTGAAAACAGCATTGTGATGATATTTTTATGGTACCCTTATGAAATTACTTAATATAAAACAAAAAAGAATTATAATCATAAATTTCTTAATTACAATAACAGCCATTAACCTCTACAAAGCAATATTTTACACAACCAGTAAAACTGTCTCAGTAAATGCACCAGATAGCATGGCTCAAGCATGCTTTGAAATATTTGAATGAAAGGCATTAAGTCACCCTCCTCAATGGCCATCATTACTATCTGTCATTAGTAGAAACCTAGTAGATAACCATGTAAGGGACATGAAAATAAAACTATAACTGGGTGGTACCTGAGGCTCAGTGGGTAAGGCGCCAGCCTCATATACTGAGGGTGGCAGGTTCAAACCCGGCTCCAGCAGAACTGCAACAAAAAATAGCCAAGCGTTGTGGTGGGCGCCTCTAGTCCCAGCTCCTCGGGAGGCTGAGGCAAGAGAATCACCTAAGCCCAGGAGCTGGAGGTTGCTGTGATCTGTGTGACACCACAGCACTCTACTAAAGGCAATAAAGTGAGACTCTGTCTCTACTAAAAAAAAAAAAAAGAAAAGAAAAGAAAAGAAAACTATAATAAACACTAATGACAAAAGGAACACACCAAATCTATTCCCACTGCTCTCTTGTGTCTCAGAATAAAAATGGCTATAAAGTTGAAAAAATTGGCATTTACATGAGGGATGATTATCAATTTAAAAAAATCTTAATTTCTTGTAAGAGTAGTTTCTAAACTAGTCTTTCATAAACTAATAAAATAATATTTTTAAAATGGATTTGCTGTCGTCATTTTGCCCATTTAAAAAAATTGTCAGTAATTTATCAGAAAATTAAAGGTACTTCCTTAAGTGCAATACATGTAGCTCTACTCAAAAAGTTTCCATGAAAGTGCTTATTTTTCTTTTTGCCATAGTTCTCCAGCAATACTCGGGCTAGATTTAGGGATTCTACTGCTTAGGAGTTCTTCCTCCCACATTCCACATTGTATTTGATTTCTCGATGAAAGCCCAGCTTTTGGCTCCCTGATACATACCACACAATTAACTAGGGATTTATGAGTACTAGACAATGTGAGAATGCAGCGAGGCCTTGAAATCAGCATCACAAAATGCCACAATACCAGAAAACATTTTCTTTTTATATTTCATTTGTACACAGCTCCTTTGGAGCACAGAGAATATGTGAGTGACAGTTTTGAATTTGGGCAACACAGCAACCCCCTTGAAAGATGGTGCTGCCTGGAATCTGGACAATATCACCTCACTGCAATATATGTATAGGCCATTAATTGCAAAAAAAAATAAAACTCCCTAAAATTACCAGAAATCTTCACTACTGTCTTTTTTCCCTTCCTTTTCCCCTTTTTCTTTTCTTTTCACTTCTTTGCTTTGCTTTGGTTAATTTTAAAGGACGTAATAGGACAATTGTTATAGTGAGGAGAAGAAAACATAATTGGGACCACAGTGGATTATAGAGATATTTTTCCAGTATTTAAACATTTGTATTTTTATATTCTTTGTATTCGTCTCTGAAAGGGAATATTGTGTGCTTATGATATGCTCTAAATTGCCATGCAATCAAGGTAATTCTAAAAAATTCTATGAACCAGGTTGTAGTTTCACTGTTAGGCTGGCTGTCTGAGGACTCTGGGCAACACAGGTTATCTGGTATTGGGATGACCACTATTTATATGCCTCGCGAGGTGAGTGGCACACTGTGTTAGTATATTTCTAAAGGAGACAGGCCTTGATGGCCTCAATAATATAGTATAAAACAGAATTGTCAAAATTCTTAAATCTAAAACCAAATTGTTTTCATAATCTGGAAAACACTCTTGATGTCTCTATATGTGAATCTACGTATATATGTATACCTATTTCAGAAATCTTCGTTTACTTGTTGTAACCTCCTACAACATTCTAAGAGGTTCTAATTGGAAGTTACTATTGTAAAACACTGAGTTATGAAAATGATTTAAATATCTATCCGAGGCTCAGTGTCTGTAGCTCAGCGGCTAGGGCACCAGCCACATACACCAGAGCTAGTGGGTTCAAACCCGTCCTGGGCCTCCTAAACAGCAATGACAACTACAACCAAAAAATACCCAGGAGTCGTAGTGGGTGCCTGTGGTCCCAGCTACTTGGGAGGTTGAGGCAAGAGAATCGCTTAAGCCCAATATTTTTAGGTTGCTGTGAAATGTGATGCCACAGCACTCTACCAAGGGTGACATACTGAGACTCTGTCTCAAAAACAAAATAAATAAATAAACAATAAATATCTAACTGAATTTAAAAATAAATTAAATAAATATCTAACTGAATTTTAAATAAATAAATAAAAATCTAACTGAATAATAAATATCTATCTGCCTCCTAGACAGAAAAAGATTTAAGTACTGTTCTTTTTTATTTATAAGAAATACATAAACTCTTTGAAATCGTACCAAAAAGACTCTTTGAAATATAGATCCTCAAATGTAGTGATAAGCTAAGCTTCTGACTGGTTTCAGTATAAACTAACAAACAACTAAGCATATTAGCTATTAAATGAAATTACTTGTCCTTCATGTAACAATTAAACTATCACCCACTTTACGTATTTACTTTTCAACATTAAACTTTACCTGGAATTGGAAGTGATAACTTGTGGCCTACCTTGTGGACAGGCAAACTTCAGTGTTCAGGTAAAGGGAAAATCTAGACTTTGTAGATGTTTTGAATTGAAGGTAATAGTCATCTCTGAGGTGTAAACAATTTGTCAGAACTTTGTAAAATATTCACTCTTGTTTTCTCTTAAAGTCAGTACATTAAGACCAGATTTTGCAAAATATTGCCTGCAATCATATGTATAGAATTATCAAGAAATGTTTTTTAAAATATAGTATAAGTAATCTACTCTGAGAATGTCCTACATTTTATTTCCATGTTTACTTTTTTAAGCCTTAGAGTATTTTTTTGTAGAATTTTTTCTGATGAGATGAAAATACTTAGTTGGCTCAATAGAAACTGGGAGGCCTCAAGAGTGTTCATGAATAAATGTCTAATTTTATGATCAGAAACAGTGTCCTACAGAAAAGGCTAGCATGTGGCATTAGCTACATAATTTCCCAGTGAGAATAAAAGAAATCTAGATAAATAATCTATGAATGGACTCAAAGAGAATGAAAGCAAATGATATCAGATAGCTTCTGAATGCAGGGGAGGTAAATGAAATTGAATTCCATTATACCATTAGTGATAATATACATGAGTGAGAGGAAGAGAATAGTACAGGACCAAGATGGCTCAATAAAGAAGGATGATTTGAGGCAAACACTGTGGAAATCAATCAGAAGGAGGTAAACCCAACAAGATCATATCAACAACGTCTGCTGCTTACAAAAATGAGAAGTGAATGAAGAAGACTCCTATCAGAAGACAACTGCTGAGCAAATGTGAAGCAAACCAAGATAAATAAGGTCCAAGCGTTGTTACAGAGACCAGTGGGGTGAATTAAGATAAATGACACAAAACGCTAATTTTTAAATGTATTTGCGACAAACCTAGATCAATATTTTTATGTTTAAAAATAAAGAAGGGAGTATCCTGCAGCAGGATTTTGACAGGTTCATATAAAAGATATATTCAGGGTTTACTACTTGTTGCTGACCCAGTAGCATATGGATCCTCTATCCTTCTCCCTAATGTAGCCCTGATTTAATTATGTTACCTTATTCTTTACTGGTCAGCTTTTCCTAGCCAGGTTAGGCAACAGAAGAACTTATGTTTGAAGGCATCATAGTATGTGATGAATTAATATCACCTATTAATACGGAATGGGACTAGCTGTACTAATCTTGGGAAAGTTGAGAAAGTATCTTCTTAAATAATTTTCTATAGGGCTTATCTATCTCTCTGGATATTAAAAAAAAGCATAATGTTTCCATAGCCGTGGGTAACTATATTAAAATTCAAAGGACAGTAGCCTTAGAATGGATCTAGAAGTTAACTACCACAGAGTTTTTAAGCACCATTAGCCACTGAATTATCCAAACCAGAGGCTTTCCCAGCCTTTCAATTTCCTGTTATGTAAGATAACAACATTTCTTATTCTTCAAGGCAGACTGAGTTAGTAAATTATTTTGTTATTTACAGTAGAACTAAATGTTAAAATAATCTCCCTTCTGAAGTAAAAACAGTAAAAAAGATCTCTCTAGCCCTAAAGACAGGTCTTTACATATATTTATTTAGTCTTTAGCTACAAAACACCTCCAATTTGAGAAATCTGTTTCTTTTTTCCGTCAGTACCTTTCTTTTAATTATATAACATTCCTGAATTATTTTGATTTAATTTAGGCTCATTCTTTAAAGCTTGCAAGCATACGCTGTCACATCTCCTACTCAGATGTTTTGAGATAGACAAGAAACTTACGTAGAAATAATCAAGTTCTGATGAACTCCACCTAGGGCATCATAGATGCTGGAAGTGACTGGATTATTATATCTACTGGGAACTAAGCATCACCACTCTCTTGTATATGTTTTTTGATTGGGAAAAATCTATTTAATGTTTATCTATAGCACTAGATAGCAAAAGTTATAGAAAGAAAATGATTTCTGAAAAAAATTAACTTTTTTGTTTATACATATATTATGAACTATCTATCCATATGTAGGTATATAGAAATGAATTTTAGGGTAGGTACAGGAACGTTCCTTTGGAACATCTTCCCAACCTTTGTATTTAAAATTCAGGCTTCTCTAAGATGTTTTAGTATCTTCTCTAAGATGTTCCAACATCTGACACCATTGAGGACTTTAAATTTTCCTCTTTTTTGGCAGCAGGATGAAATGAAAAAAAAATAATAATCCTTGCTTAGAGACAGAAGGTCTTACTTGTGACCCTGGTTCTGCCCTATTTTAGCAAAATAATTTTCAGGACGATTAACTGGATGATTCTGAGTCTTCTATTATTTCTCTTCTGAATTCCAGGTGCACATTTACAACCGGATAAATAAATTCATGTAAGAAATTAAGTTCCTGAGTCTCAATTTTTAGCAGTGATGAGACAATCTTACAGAGTTGCATGAGATACCAAAAAGAACTCATGTAACTGTTGTCTGAGAATTTTAAATTTCTGTTTATACTTAGGTGATAATTATGAAATATTTCCTTAAAGCTCCACATCTTCTTTCTCCTAGCTCTTATAAGGTGAGGATTTTGCAAAGCACATGCTGAGATAGAATTTGGGATGAATTTATTTTTAATGAATCAATACCTGTGAAAGGAAGGAGGAAGCAGGATTGGGCAGAAGAAGTTGAATTGCAATGAATGACTGACTCAGCCTTGGTCATCAGTCGTGGGTGCAGGGGACTCTGGAATGAATATTAGCTTTCAGAATTAGCTTGCACCCATCCTCTGCTCAGTCATGGTGTTTGGGCTACTCCTGGAACTGTATGACCTTGATGGGACCAAGTTTCTTCAGCAGAAACAGACCCTGAAGGACCGGACAATTCTTTATCTGCTGACTGTTCTTCCTTGAAGGTGAACCTCATGGGTACATCTCCAAGTTTACTATACTCTTTAAAAAAACAACAAAAAACTAAGTATTAGGGAATACACATGTTTTGCTTACAAACTTTGTTTTTGGCAGAAATTGAGTTAAAGTTATAAACATGGCCCCACCCAGACAATGTGCGTCACCCCCAGTAGGTATGAATTTACACATCCCTGCACCCCACCCCCAGCTTGATCTTCATGGAGATTTACTCCCATGAGTGCACTTCAGTGTCGACCGCTTCCCACCTGGTACTGAGTCCCTGTGTTTGTTTCTCCATTTCTGTGTTGTTTCACTTTAGAAGAATGGGCTCCAGTTCCATCCAAGTTGTCACGAAAGATACTAAATCACCATCACTATATTTTTACTATAATTCTTATATGACTTTGCTATGTCTAATGCTTTCTCTGCCATCCTTGATATAGGATTTTACAACTGTTCAGTTTAAACACCTCCTTCTCTCACCTCCCTCATTCTCTATTTTTTTTAAGGTCTCTTTCATTTCTTGGGTTTGAGTTCTGCATAAAGATGACTCTTAAGCTATAACTGACCTGTTTCCTGTGTTCTGCTTCCACATTTCAATAGTAGAAGGGTTGTTTCTTCCTTTCTCTTTCCATGCTTAGCACTTAAATTGGCACAGAATGACTCAATTTAGGGTCCAAATACCGTCTCGTCTCCTGTTCTTCCACTTCCATCTCAATTCCCCCATACATTCTTCACTGTCTCCCCAAGTGAACCAAGTTTTCCCATTCATTAGCTTGATTTAAATTATCTTTCTAAATTTTTAGCCAAATTTTTAATGTTCATCATTTTTCTGTAAAAATTTTCCACTTTGATCAATCTAATTCAGTCACTGTCACTTCAACACAATAAGATACTTACTTTGCATATTAACTTTTGTTTTCTTGTTATCCAAAATCTCTAAATATTCTTCTCTTTGAAACTTACTCTCATTCATTATTTACTAATACTTTAAAACCTGCATTCTTGGTGAGGTCAATCTTTTACCCTTCCAATGTGATGTTTTTTCTTTATCTATGAATTATGATGATATTCATTATTTTTAATACTCATAGAAAGAATATTTTGATTTGGAGATCAAATCACATTATAATAATTCTTCTAAAAATACCTGTGATATTTATTATAAACCATATGGGTACATTAGACATTAGTAGTCTGTAGTGGAAAAAAGTGTGTCAGCATAAACAAATAGTCAAACAAATCAATGCAATATTGTTTTTGTGTTAAAATGACATGTTCTTGGTACCTTGAATCTGTATAAAAAGGAAATTTGACAGAGCAAAAAAAGCTTTAGGAATTAACTATTGAACTCAAACCTACTTGAGAAATAGGAATGAAGAAGTGAAAAATTGGGGGCAAGAACTTGTGCAGAGAAAACCATATTTGAACAGAGGTTATAATGGGACTAACAGGAATCAGTAAGAGGTTGACATGGCAGAAGTCAATCAAATACAAATATAGTCTAGCAAAGGAGAAGGGACAAGACGGGGAAGAGCGGGCTATTGGTGGGAAGAGGGCGGCAATTGGCGGAATCTCACCTAATGTGCAAAGTGGGCAGGTGTTCAGCCCTCCCCCTGGGTGAAGGACTCAACTGCAACTTGAACTTTACCTTGGAAGTGAGACCAATTTAACCTAAAAATTCATACCCTACTATGAATTTAAAATACAAAACAAACAAAAAACCACAAGAACAGTCAGGACATGTACGCAGAGGCCAGAACATGACAGGATTGTGGATGACAATTGGAGATTTTTATCTTGGTCTTTATCTAAGAACATTACAAAGTCATGGAAGAATTTTAAGTAGGGGCATAACAGCAGATTTTTAGAGTACAAAGCAAAACTCCATTCACAACATCATCTCTGGCTACGATGATGACCAGATTGTGCACAAAGGGGGACCTGAGTAAACTATTTAGAAAACTAGTACTTTTGATCAGGTTAGAGAGGATAGTGCTATATCTTAGAATGGATACATAGAAAGAGAGGGGTGTAGCTAGATGTAGGATATTTTTAAAAGGTAAGAGCTTCAGGATTTGGTGTTCAATTGGCTTTGGGAGATAAAGGAGTGGAGATGGCAAAGGCTATGGCTTTGTCTCCAGTTGACCTGAAAGTTCCACTGGTGTAAGGAACCACTGCAAGAGGACCAGGTTGACAAGAAGATCAAGAGATAAGAAGTATGTCTGTTGAGTAGGAGATGACTTTGAGATCTATAAGAAGAGGCTTTAAGTAAGATGGAGGGATTTATCAGTATGGACTCAATGTATCAGTGTGACCATGTGAGTCACCAATAGAATGTAACAGAAGGAATGTGGCCCGCCTCTAGGTTGTCTTCCTGGAAAAGACATGCCCTGAATTGTTTTCATTTTTCATGGTTGAAATTAGGTACAATTAGAACAAGAGCTGCACCACTCGCTGAAATCCCTAGATGACTTCTCGGAATAGAGACAGCCTACTTTCCCTAGATAATCACTTTAGAGAAATAAACTTTTATCTTGTTGAAGCCACTGCATTTTTGAGTATTTTCATCACAGCATTTTGGCTTTTACTTAAATTTTCAAAAGCTCAGTTATAGTCAATAAATCTACAGATTCGGAGAAATTTATAGGTTGTGGGCATAATGCACAGTGTGTTTTTTGGCCCATGAAATCATGCAAATAATTGCTCATATTTTTTCCATCCTGCAAGTTATTCCTATTCTACAGATAGGAAAGTGAAACACAAAGCATTTTAGTAAATTGCTCAATTCACAGAACTGATACATGACCCCAGATCAAATACAAACCTAACCTCGAGGACTCTTTTCTTCCTAATGCTTTGTGTGATAGATTTATATCTCCAATCAGACCAATGCTTTGAGTGCCAGTATGACAACTTTTACTTTTTATTTTCCAGAGTGCCTAAAGTGAGGCTTCACACATGGTGGGAACTCATTAAGTATTCATTTATTTCCTTAGAATGCAGGCCTTAACAGCCCAACTAGAGAATTCACTTCCTCCCATAAAATTCAGTAGTGAGAATGAGTCCAAGGAGACTTAATTTCATTTCAGAGAATCTACATCCAGCATCACATCATCATATATTATAATCATGGTCTATTTGCAAAAGGAAAGCTCTGCTTTAATAGGTCTGAACTCTCCATTTTTTTCCCATTTTGCTCAGGCATGTAAATCAACATGCAAGCAAACAGAAAGACGTCCACAACTGACATCCGAGGTAGTTGTGCTCTTTATTTGTTTTGTTTTTATTTTCAGGCTGCTTCATTCCCAAGGAGCATGTAAGTATTGAAATCAGGGTTTCTCCAAACCACTCACTCAGCCGAAATAATTAAATAAATGCTCCTCATCTTCCAAGAACTGCTATTTTCGAGAGTAAATCATTTACATATTTATTATTAATATCCGACCACTGTGTTTATCGTATTATTATAACTCCATGTGGAACTACTGAACACTTCACAGTACTGGATTTTGCACATTGACCCATCTTACAAACACTTTGCTTTCATTAGTATTCACACCACCTTTCAAATGGAGTAATAAGGTAGTGAAAACGTAACCTGAGTCAGATTCATATTCACATTGGCAGGCATGGGCTAGGAAGCTCATTTTGGCTGAGCCCACAAGCTCTCTGATTTGCTTCTTTATTAATATTTACCTTGTAATCATTAATATACTTTTATTGCATCCTGGGAACAATGTGGGAGTTAAATATGGTCATTAAATGAATTGAAGCATGTGGTTTGGCCTCCTTGCTACTGTACTGATGGCAGGAGAAAACACAGAAATAGATGCATAAATCACACGTGTGCAGTCATACCTACAGCTTTGTGCCAAAATCATGACTTATCAACAGTTCACAGTTGGACATACAGGGGAATTTCTTCAATAATGTATGGCGAATTAGCACATCCTTCACTACCAGTTACTAAAAACACTAACAAAAAGGGCCCGGGAAACAACACACAAAGGAAAGAAATGATTGCTCATTTTATTTGAGCACTGAAGGAAGCTGTCTCCCCTCTTAATTCTTTCACTTTTCCATTCATAGAAATGTGGCTTCTTTTCCAACTTACAAAACAAAAGTCAAGTTTTTCCTAATCCATGAATGCTATAAACAAAATCAAAATAGTGTAGTTTCAAAGTGTAATTATTACCAATTTGTATCTTTCCATTCGACTTGCTGGGTGATACTGTGTGGGTGCCATACAAACAGGTACCATTGTTTTCCTCTTAGGCCAAAGGTAAGCTTGGAATCGGATAACACAATTACTCCAGTAAGAAACCTCACCGAATGATGTAAATCTGCCTCGTTTTAGGACCTAATTTTAATGGGGTCAATGCCACTCTTTTATGATAACATCTGTGACAAGAAATTGTATGTTTGACTCTAGTAAGCTGCCCTCAGAATCTACAAATTTAGGAAAATGTAGGATAATATTTGAGACTGCACAAACCCAAAGAAAATCATTAGCACATCAAGAACAAATTAAACAAATATTAATGAAATAATAATTTTATTATCATTATTATGACTACTTAGATGATATTTATTGAACAATTACATGCCAGATACTCTTTTTTATGTTTTATATATGCTCAAATTAACTCATTTCATCTCTAAATTGACCCAAGGTGTAAGTATTAATATATCCATTTCAATGTTTATGAAATTAAGGCACTGATTTTTCTGAGAGCTAGTAAGTGGTGGAAATATGAAAACCAAATAGTCTGATTCTAGCATTTGTGTTCTCACTGACTTTTACATAGTGCATATTCTGTTAATGAATTCATTGGTGGCTGCCATCCTCAAACATGGCAAAGAACATATGTCAGTCGTTATTCATAATCTATTATAGCACGCCATCTTTCTATAATACAAAGACGATAACCATAAGCATCAGTAACTACACAAAAGAGAGACTCTGTAAGAGAAAGGCTCAGATTCAGGGATGTATTTTTTCAGTATACACCGAACTCAATGATGACACAAAGGAAACTTTTGTTAGGACCTGAAGGTGGAGTATACTTCGCTAGGAAGAGAGAACTTTTAGATGAAATGGATTTGGACGTGTTAAAATTTGGACAGCAAGAAAAGGTTGTCTTTTCTTCCTCTTGATGGGAACAATGCCATAACCTAAAAAGTGCGTGAAAATTAAAGCAACGTACAAAACAAAGGTTTTCTCTCCTTGGCTCACAGTGACTGTTTTAAAAACAAAAAAAAAAAGTGGGGGGAGGGCAGAAGAGAGGAAGAGATGAAGGAAAAGAATACAATATGATGAAATTATGGAATGAACACCAAACCAAAATGTTTAGTAAAGAAAATATGTACACCTCCTTGTACTGGTATGATCTGAACACATTAGTAGTAAGAAGTACAATAAACTTCCAATAAATTTATTCAAAATACTTCACATAAAAATTGTAAAGAAAGACATATTTCTGGGCTTTATATTTCATATGCTCCTCAATCCAATCTATTCTCCTTTTTAAAAACAATAACCCCATGATATTAAGCAAGTGGAATGATATTTTTCTATCCTATATTTTTCTGGTATATTTTCACTTTAAATGAAATATGTGAAAGATAAGAGTTCAAATATCAAAAATAGTTGCGTTCATGCATATGTGTATATAATCTTGTCATAATAAAAAGAACTGCTTTCTTTCCTTCCTGCTTACCGTCTCACCTAACACTAAGAAAGAAGGGAGAAGGTTTAAACTCAGAACAGCCAAATGGAACTGGATAGATAAGAACATGTGGCATTTGTAAATTCTGTCTTGAAACACACTTTTCCTTTCTAAAATCGGACAATATTTTGTGGACTTTCCTTATCTGTTTTGTGACCACTGCTTATCATGATTCTGATCTACATGAGTATTTCTATAAAGCACACGATGCCTATATGGCTACTTTTTCATTTATTTTGTCCTCTGTAAATCCAAGAGAGAAAGGTGTAAATGTTGAAAAGAATATGGGATTCAGAACTCAACCATCAGGTAATAAAATTTCAACTTCAGTAATTAGCTCTGTAAGGCCCAGACCAGTGACTCACTCATGTAATTCCAGCACTCTTGTTGGCCAAGGTGGGTGGATTGCCTGAGTTCACGAGTTCGAGACCAGCCTAAGCCAGAGAGAGACCTCATCTCTAAAAATAGCCAGGCGCTATGGCAGGTGCTTATAGTCCCAGCTACTTGGGAGACTGAGGCAAGAGAATCGCTTAAGCCCAAGAGTTTGAGGTTGCTGTGAACTGTGACGCCAAACACTCTTCCTAGGGCAACAAAGTTAGACTCTGTCTCAAATAATAATAATAATAATAACAATAATAATTAGCTCTGTAGTTTTTGCAAGTTATTTAAAATTTCAGAGCTTCCAGTTTCTCCTCTGTAAAATGGAAATACTATTACATTCCATCTAATTCTTGGGGTTACCTGTGATAAAGTATGTAGAAGGAAAAAAATTCACACAGAAGAGGTTTAATAAATATTCATTGGCAAAATCCAGACTAAACAACTTTTTGTAAAAGATATTGAGCTTTAATTGCACAGTTGACTGTTTCCATTTACCAAAGTACTGGGATGATTTTCATATCAAACCTGTTTCTGTTGTGAAGACCCAGTGTGTCATATTCCTCGAACCTTCTTTTGAGTGTCTTTCCCGAGTAGATTTAATGTTAGATACCATTGCCTTTCTGCCCTTTTCTGCTTATAACTCGGTATTCACCCTAACATAGGAATTCCATTTGTTTTTTCTTTTCTTTGCCTCTTTCTCTTGTCAGCAACTTACTTTTGACTTTCGCTTTTTATTAAAAATCTTAAATCAGATGCATGCTTTCCTCTTGCGCTATATCAGGCCTCCAGGAGGGCCACCATCCAGAGTCTAAGTGACGATGGAACATTTAAACAAACCTTAATGAGAGCTTCTCACTTAAAACCACTCTTAGGAACACAGTAGCAGGAGTGCTTTGGCAACAGGGCATAAATATAAAACAAAACAAAATGTTGGAATACATATGGAAAAACAAAACTTTAAGATCAAAAGTCTCCCTTAAGATAAAGTAGGCAGAAACAAAACTGAAAGAAAATACTGTCTAAATTTTTTTTTAAAAAAAAGGAAAGGAGAAATAAAAGAAAATTTGAAAGTCCTTAATAGCAAGTGGCTTTTTAGAGATGGCAATCTCTGAGGAAATGTTTAAGTGTATTCTCTGCCCAACTTCAAAAGCACAGCGTACTTTCTCCTGCTTTTGAAGTTAACTCAGTGTTCAGGGAGGATTATAGCGTGGCCAGAAGCAAAACTGCCTCTTCGTTGTGTTTAAAAACAAAACAAAAAAAGTTCATCGGGCCAAAAAGGTACGTCTCATTAAAGTAGTTTGGAAAATATACTTCCCAAAGCAATATACAATTTTAATGCAATGCCTGTTAAAGCTCCATTGTCATATTTTAAAGACCTTGAGAAAGTTCTACTTTTGTTCTGCTCTATATAGTCTCTCCTCGTACCCCTATCTCCTCCCCACCACAGAACAAATAAAATGGGGTCCATTCTAAATGTGCTTTTCCTTCACAAGGTACAAAATCAAAATGAATATTTCATGCTATCTGTAGTTAATAGCTTCTAAGTTTTATTTCTGTGGAAGT
>CAUYON010105667.1:0-12555 GCA_963573935.1 Arctocebus calabarensis
GGCGCCAGCCACGTACACCTGAGCTGGCGGGTTCGAATCCAGCCCCAGGACCTGCCAAACAACAATGACGGCTGCAACCAAAAAATGGCCGGGCGTTGTGATGGGCGCCTGTAGTCCCAGCTATTTGGGAGGCAGAGGCAAGAGACTCGCTTGAGCCCAGGAATTGAAGGTTGCTATGAGCTGTGTTGCCGTGGCACTCTATCCAGGGTGACAGCTTGAGGCTCTGTCTCAAAAAAAAAAAAAAAATTTACTAAAACTTCACTTAAGTAATCTCAGAATAAAACAGCAGAGTGTGGGCAACTTCAACACTTAAGAAGCAACAATAGAAATGCCCATACAGGATGCTGAGAATTAAGGGTCACTAAGATAAAATTAGATGCAACAAAGATCAAGAAAGGAAAGTATTTCGAAAAAGTGGATAAAGATCAACAGTATCTAATGGTGCATAAAATTCTAGCCACATGATGTATGCATTGGACTAAATATTTATGTTCACCCAAAATCTATGTGAAATTCTAAATGCTAATAAGATGGTGTCTTATTCTGCTTTGTGTTATTGCAAAGTAGTACCTGAGGCTAGGTAATTTATAAGGAGGAAGAAGCTTTATCTGACACATAATTCTGAAGAGTGGGAGGCTCACGGTGGCCATATGACTCTAGTAAGGGTCTCAGGTTGCTTCCATTTGTGGCAGAAAGTGAAAAGGAGTTGGCTTGTCCAGAGATAATACGGTGAGAGAGGAAGCAAGTGGGGGTCAGGTCAGTGCCAGGCTCTTTTTAAGAATGAGCTCTCTAGGAAACTCATAGAGTGAGAATTCATTCCCTGTTAAGGGAAGATAGTAATATATTCATGAAGAATTCATCCCCATGATCCACATACCTCCCACTAGGCCCCAGCTCTCTACACTGCCAAGCTAGGGATTATGTTGTAACATTAGATTTGTTTGGTTCTGGAAAAGTCCAAAGTACAACTGATAGTATTAAGAGATTGGTCTTGTGGGAATAAACCAGGTCATAAGAGTGGGACCCCCCATGGAAAGAATTAGTGTCCTTATAAAAAGGACACAGGAGGACTGTCTCTCTCTCTTTTCTGTCACTGAGAATGCTATGAGATCTTGGCAGTCTGCAACCCAAAAGAGGACCCTCATCATAATCCAATAGTGTTGAAAACATGATCTTGAACTCCAGCCTCAAAACTTAGGAGACATAAATGTTTCTGGTTTAAGCCAACCATCTAGTCTACAGTAGTTTTGTACAAAGCTCAATTTCCTAAGACATCTATAAAGAGATTTTTAAACTAAACATAGTTGACTTTATTAGGAAAGGTTCTGTTTGGAAAAAGCAAGTGAAGATAAAATAGACTGGTTATGGTATAGAAAAGGAAAAAAAAATGAAGTTGACTAAAGAATAAATTATAGGTCAAGAAGTAGACACAGCAAGTATAGATTACTTTTAAAAAATTTGTCAAAGAACAAGAGAATAAAGATAATATTGTTTTGGTTCCTAATGATGGAAAGAAAGTCACTTTGGGGGGAAGACCAGAAAACTGAGTTCAGGGTCCTTAAGAGTAGATAACTGGTATATTAGCAGAAGGACATGTTAAACAACAGTGTCTTTAAGGGCTATTGAAGTGAAGCAATCAGGAAAATGTCAAAGTACATTTCTGTTGTGGTTGTGGGTCTCAGAGAAACATGTTTCTTCTCAAAGGGGGGCTGAGGGCTATAGGGATACTGATTACATCTCTGAACCCTATAGTACCTGGAGTTTTTAGTGTGGGGGGGCAGTTAGAAGAGATAAACAGGAAGGAAAACAGTATCTTTGCAGACTGCTCCCTTTTAGTCAAAACAAGGAAATTAAGGGAGCACTTTGTCTGTCAGTTGGAAAAGACCAAGAGTTCTGGTTTGCCTGCTTGCCTGGTTGGTTGGACCACTGGTTACTGGACCTCTGTTTTGTTTCCCATGGAAATCAAAAGAAAGGTTGATAAGCACTGAATCTCTCATAAGAAAGTATGGTTGGTCTCAAATAATGCTAAGCAATTCTCTGTGTGTGTGTTTTGCTCTGATTTTAAAATATGAAGAATCAGGTAATTAGTTCTGTTTCTGCCTGATTGACTTTTCTGGCTATCTAGCTCCATATTGTCAGTGTTGACAAGGGAAATCATAATTGCTAGACAATATCCCCTTAAATAATCTAATTTTAAACATTTATAACATGTAATTAGGAGTCTGGGAAGGATGGGGGCTGCAATAAAATCCACAGATAGGTTTCACTATTTCCGGGGAAACAGATTCGTGCCCATCACTTCTCACTTTAAGTCTGTAATGGTCAATTTTCCAATGTTCCTTGAGCCATGATGGCATTAGTGCAACAGAGCTGAGAGCTACAAAGGGCTTTATCAATTCACTACTCCTCACAGAAAACTACCCCAATCCTCAGTGTTTTGAGACCATAAGCACTTAGTATTGCTCATACCACCCCAGATTGATTGGGTGTTTCTTCTGGTCAATCCTGGGTTCCCTTTTGCCTAGCAGCACTGATAGGTGACTACACTCAGATTGACTGAGTGCCTCACGCTTGAGTTAGGATACTCTTCCTCGGCTAAGGTGATAAATTATGAACCGGTTGATCACTTATCCTCTGACAGACTCACCTGGGTTTGTTCATCTGGTCGTTAATAGAAACTGAAAGAAAAGCAAAAGCACAGAAAACCCTTTTTCAGACTCAAACCCAAAATATCTTTGCTTCTGCTCCGTCCTATATCCCATAGCAAGTTACAAAGCCAGATCAGAATTACAGGACCTATATCACGTAATAAATAAATTCCACCCCTTCATTAGAAGTTGTGAAGACATTACGAACAGGACGCAGAATCAGGAACATATTTGGAGCAAATTTCCAGTAGAGGTTTTAGTGGCAGAGAAAGTGTCCTCCAACAACTCTGGATCAAAAAACATGCTTGAAAACATTCCAATCTAAGGATTTCTAACAGAGCCTTATAGATATCACAGTGGAAGCCGGTAGACCAGGGGTAACATTTGCAATTAGGAAAAGGTATCCATTTTTTTTTTCAGCAAAAAATACAATGTGAACTATCCAGCTGGATTTGAAGTAAACAAAGCTGCGTCCTAGAATATTACAGTGAAGACAGAAAACTATCCAAGGATCAGACAAAATAGATTATATCTAAAATGCTATTAACATAACATCAAGAAAGATCAATAATAAGTCCTTTATATTCCCCTGCCCGCAAATGTGACTTGTATTTTCATAAGCCACTAGACATGTAGCAAGTAATTCAGAAGAGCTAGAAGAATAAAAATGAAAGTATATATTTTTAAATATGTTTATGGTTTTAATCTGATATGAGTGAGACACAAGTAAAATAACATAAATTAACAAGCAATGGCCAAGCTTTTTTTGTCAAAAAAAAAAAAAAAAAGGCATCAGCCAGAATCATGTGTATAAGTACAAAATGAATCTAATTATGGAAAGTAATGTTTTTTTAAGGCATCTTAATTTGTAATTCTGAAATACCCACTATACTTTCATTCACAATTCTACCAAAACTTCTGTAGAAAGAAAACTTTGATAAAATTGGTAAGGAATTTGGGGGAAAATAAAGAAGAACTAGATATGGCAAAACAGCTTTATTCAAAACTTGAAAGAATGAGGGCGGCGCCTGTGGCTCAGTGAGTAGGGCGCCGGCCCCATATACCGAAGGTGGCAGGTTCAAACCCGGTCTCAGCCGAACTGCAAAACAAAAAAGTAGCCAGGCGTTGTGGTGAGCGCCTGTAGTCCCAGCTACTCGGGAGGAAGGCTAAGGCAAGAGAATCGCCTAATCCCAGGAGTTGGTGGTTGCTGTGAGCTGTGGGATGACAGAGTGAGACTGCCTCTACAAAAAAAAAAAAAAAAAAAAAAACAACTTGAAAGAATGAAAAGAGCCCTGGACTTTCAATCGTGGTCACAAGACAACCTTAACTCATGTACACTACTGATTATTTTTAAGCATCACTAATCTTAGGAACAGGAAGAATCACAATGAAATGTTACACATGGAAAATAAAAGAATATGATAGAGCAAAATTAAAACAGCACAACACTTAGTATTCCAAACTAGTCTAACAACCCAAGTACTTATACTAAGGTTTTGTATAATTATCTATTGCAAATTCATAACATATATGTATATATATGCAAATTCATGTATATTCATCCATTAAAGATTCACCTAGAATAATGAAGTAGAGTAGTTAACCAAGCCCTGTACAAATTAATAGGGAAACAGAAATATCTTCTTTTGGCTTTCGTATTTTTTATACAATACTGCCTAGACATGGAAGGTAAGGTTTCATGGGGTTTTTTTGTGTTTTTTTTTTTTTGCTAAATCATAATTGTGTACATTGGTGCAATCATGGGGCACAATGTGCTGACTTCATATACAATCTGAAATATTTTCATTGAACTATTTAACATAGCCTTCATGGCCTTTTAATCACTATATGAAGACATTTATATTCTAAGGTTTCATGTTTTAGTGCAGTCATTTTAAGTGATGCCTCTCACATTCACTAAGTTTGTTTACTTTTGTGCATTTTGTTCTTCTGTTTGGTACATAGTTCACTGTTGTCATAATTTCCCATTTGTTATTGAAAATATAATCTGATGGCTGCATTTTACTCTAATAAATCTAAACTCACTTGTACTTAGAATTTCCATTTTTTTACATTCTAATTTCTTTGTATCAAAATAACTCTAAAATTTATGAGTGAAGGAAATAAAATTGGGTTATTTTGGCTGATTTTTCCAAGAGGAATGAAAAACTAACCACTTGGAAATAGCATGTAAGCTAGCTTCCATATCTCATAACTTGTGCTTTTTCTTATTTTTTTCTTTTTAAGCACCTCATTATTTTTATAGATTTCAAACTATATGTGACCAAAACGGCCAGGCCAAATTTTTTTAATGATCTTTAGTCAGGCAGTCATGCACATTATTATAGAAGAATGAGAAGGTGAAAAAACCACTCAATTTAGTAAGACCTGGCCGTAATTTTAGACATTCACTCTTGTTTGAAACTTTAATCTAAGTCGAGTCCCTGCACTTCTTCATCTTGCTCAAACACACAGCACGTTTCAAAGAGCTGAAGAAACAGGGGTTGCTTTTGTTTGTGTTTTTTTTTTCTCTCTCCTTTTTTATTTTGAAAACAACACCTAAGATTTCTACAGTTCTGTATTAAAATGACTTGGAGAAAATACAGTGAAGCAAAGAGGTTCTCTTGTCCTTGGAAAAGGTTTAATTCCAGATACTCTTATCAGCTAACACCTGCCTGCAACCTCATCAGTTCAGCATTCTGGATGTGTCTGTTCCTACGTATGGGTAGTAATATGGATATGCGACACCTTGGAAACACAGATGCCAAAATCTAGGCACCAAAATCTCTGTGCAATGACAGTGCAAACAGAGGCAATGGCAACAATGGGGGCAGGGGACGTATCGAAGGAAATCCATAAATTCTAACAACTCTCTTTTTCAGTCACTTGTCCAAAAACACACAATTGGGTGGTCAAAGATGAACATTTCTACAACTGATTCCATTATTGTCGCTGCAACTATTGGGCTGAAACAATGTCTTTATTCCAATTTTAATAGCCATTCCTGAAAAGATAATTATATTATGGATCTGAGAAATGTCATTTAAAGTGTGGGCGTTGAAATTGAGCTATAAATATTGTATTTAATTACAAAAATGTATATACATGCATTTTATTTATAAATATATACAGATGGTATTAAACTCTACAGATTTTTCTTTTCTTTTTTTGTGGTAGGAGTCAAAAGTCCATTGTAATAACCTGGATTTAATACCACATTGTATAAAGTGCAAAAGAAATTTGCTTTCCGAGTATAATATATAGTGTCTCACTACAGTGGTAGAAGGGAGTCATTGATAAACATTAAAACATGGGGCGGCGCCTGTGGCTCAAAGGAGTAGGGCACCGGCCCCATAGGCCAGAGGTGGCAGGTTCAAACCCAGCCAGGGCCAAAACGGCAAAAAAGATTAAAATATGAACACTTGGAATGGGAAGCAATCACTAAGTTTAAATCTGAATAACTTACTCCTTGTAGAGGATTCCCTATGCCCTCAAAGACAAATTCTGTCTGTGAGATTTTTTTGAGATTATTTTCCTCTTTTAATCTCTCCTTCCCAACCAAGTGGGTCCGCAGAGCACCCTCTTGACTCTCCACCACCTACACAGGATTTCCAGAGCCCTGATTCACCAAGCCCTGACCTGTCAAAGCCTCACACTCTTTTCAGCACATCTCTTACCTCCTTTCCATCCATCCTCGTCTTTTCTAGCTTTTGGCCCCATTTGTGGATTTAGATAAAAAAAGGTTAAACTCTTCCACACTAGCTTATTTTCTCAAAATGCTCCATGTGGCCATTCTTATAGAAAAACTTATAGCATATTAGGAAAATTCATCTTTCATATTCTTAAAAGAAATTCTTTGTTCTAGGCAATATTCAAATACATGGAACACTGGGATCACGCTTTTGGGTAATCTGTTCAGGGCCCCTCATATCACACAACGCTGTATAGGAAAGGCCATCATTAGTCATTACTAGAGTATCATGTGTACAACACATACACTCTATAGCGTTTTTGTAAAACATAGGTGATCAAATAAAATGGTAAGTAATCTTGACTGAATATAAGAATCTGCATTGTGGAGTTAAAGTATGGAATAAAAATAACACTGTGAGAATATTTAAGAACTTCACATAATGTTCTATAGATAAATGGAATTATTAAAAAGGATCGAAGGAAAGAGACGGCAGGATCACATTGCCTGTAGGTGGCTGAAAATAAAAAAAATGCAAATGCTTTACTGAAACAGGTTATGTGCAGGAACAGAGAACAAGAAGCCAGAATAATAGTCAAAAGTGAGTCCCAGTTTTTGTAGGCAGGGAAGTTGGCACTGAGTGGAAATAATTTGAATTTTTCACTGAGTTTTGGTAATGGGTAATCTATTCTCTATCACACAGGTTTATATATACACTCTGGGCAAAAACAATTTGTCTGGTTATCTCATAAGAATACATCATGAACATATAAGTATTACAGACACATATCTCATATCTTTTATGGGAATAGTCATATTGCCTCTCAGCAATTATCCAAAATGTGCATAACTAAATGAATTGGATTAATGAGGTATATGGATTATTAGACTTTTACCAAGATATTTCTACTGTCAATTTGAAAGCAGTGAAGTGCCATATTTCCTTACACTAATAGCATATTTCTATTCAGATGCAATATTTAGGTGCAATATTTCAGCTTAAGAGATTATTATAATAAAGGTGAAAAGCAACAAGTTATTTATAAAAAGGATCTCCACTTTTAGTCCATGACTATTAAGTAGGCTAAAATTTCTAGTGATCACCAATAATATGCCTTATCAAGCTGACACATTATATGATTACATTTAAGTATATAGTTTTTACATAAATTATATCTATAATTATCTTAATCACCCTATTCATTTACTGAAATAAATCCCACATGTGATGGGAAGAGGTATCCCTTATGTTGGAGAAGGTCAATATTTCTACGTGCTGTTTCAAATGCAATCCCGTTTATGGTGGGGAATTTTCTTTGTCGTTTCAACATCTTAAGATACACTGGATTTATCTGATCAATAGTGTGAAAGTGTTTTCACTTTATCAGTTGTGATGGTTGATCTCACTGCCTCTAAAATTGCCTCTCGTAGATTCAATTTTTCTAACTGGCATCTGTGTCACCTGCCTCAGTTACCTTCTCTGAAAAATTGGGAAAACAGTACTTAATCCCACAGACTTTTGTGTGGATTTAATGAATTACTCTGTAGAAATCATTTAGAACATGGATGACAGATGATAAACGTTCAAAAAATGATTGAATGTTATCATTATTATTACTACTTTAAGAACAATCTTATTTCTGTTTCTTTAATTTAACTGTCATTCTCTTTCTTTCAAAAATAAGCTTGTTAAAATATCAATTAGGTTTACCATCTCTACCTGTTTTTCTTAAATTTACTCTTTCTTCATTTTTATTTTGTCCTAATTCTCATACTCAGAGAAGAATGGAAAGAATATTACTAACAGCATTCATGAATCCTTCCCTCAGGTTTACCGGTTGTTAATGTTCTGCCACGTTTGCTTTAACATTCGTTCTCATTCTCCCCAGCACATGTGCACACATGATCCAGAACACTTGTGACCAACTTTCATGTTATGTCATCACAGAATTTTCTTCTAGTTGGGTTGAAGAAGACAAAATTCATTTCTCTGGCTCTTGCCAATGAATGAGCCTGGAAGAAAGGATTTCTCAGTATTAGTGAGCAGGTTTAGTCCTCTATGAAATCATAACTGTAAGAATTTCCCATGGCTTACCCCACTCCATATTATTTATTTTATTTTTTATTGTTTGGGATTCGTTGATGGTACAAAGAATTAGGTCACATTGACTGCATTTGTTAGAGAAAGTCCCTGTTATAATTGTGTCCTGTCCTCAAGAGGAGTGCTGAACACTATGACCCCCTCCCCCTCCCTCCTCTCCTCTCCCACTCCCTCATTCCCATCCCCCCCTTTATTCACTCATTTACTGCCTTCAGATCAGAATAGAATACATTGGAATCTTGCTTCTCCATTCTTGTGATGCTTTACTAAGAAGAATGTGTTCCATCTCAATCCACGTTCATACAAAGTCATAAACTCTCCACCCTTTTTAATGGCTGAATAGTATTCCATGGTATATATATACCACAGCCTATTAATCCATATTTGTATCTTTCTCTTTTCACATACAACATGCACTTAACTCTATATGTATGCTGTATAGTGAACTATATAATTATATATGTATTATAATGATCAATAAAATATATAAACATTTAAGTGTAATGTAATATTAACTATATATTAATGTACTTGAAACTAAAAATCTACGGTTATATTTCTGATTGCAATCTAACACCATTTATACTCATTTGCTCTATTCTATAGCATTGCCCAAATGTTCACAGACGTTATGTACCAAAATACTAAGCAATACAAACCATTAAATAAAATTCAAGATTACATACTATTATTTTTCTCTTTTAACTGAAGGTATAGAGTAAAATATTGGCTTTAAATAGAGTAAAATATTGGCTTCAAATTTCATGGAATTAAACATTCACATTTTTGAGCATTTTGTTTTGAAATCATTATTAGCATGAGATTTCTGTGTATATCCTTCACACAGCTTCTCTCCAAAGTAACATCTAACTAGCGATGGCATAAAATCATAACCAGAAATCTATGTTGGCTCAATACTGTTAACTAGACAACAGATAGTATAGAAGATTCACAAATACTATGTGATTCATTTTCACATTAACTTTTTCACTCATTAGCAGTCTGACTTCTGTTCTTATGTGCAATCTAATTCCTTCAGAAAAAGTCAACCCTATCTTGCCTGGTTGGAGGTAAACGCAACGGACAAATGTAATACAGTGTGTTTGTATAACATTGTTTGGGATATGTATGCAGTATTTGACCCTGTTGATAACTTCTTTCTTTATGATCTATCTTTCCTTAGTTCAGAGATCCTCCTCTTCTGTTTCAGTAGTTCTTCTGCATACTTTTCTATGGTATTCTTACTTTCCTCAGGGAATGTCAGGATTGCTCTCCAGCTTGTATTATCTTTGGTCCTTTTTTGCTCCTTGCACTAGTAACACCAAACAGAAAGTCAACATATAAGTTCTGAATAAATAAATTTAAAAATTCGCCTTTGTAGAATACCATTCAGGAATATTTACAGTTATAAACAGGTTTATAAATCAATTTCTCCAACACAAGCAATTAGTATTCTTAATGTTGAATTCACTCAAAATTAGAGGTAAAAGGATTAATCTACGCTGAGAGAGATTATTCCCTACATTACTTTCTTTAATTTTGAGCTTTGTTAGTAGAAACTTAATTAGAAAGTGGTCTGAAATGGTTTCAATTCTTTCAACATCCCTGCATTATTAAAGTTCCTTTTACTGTGATTAAATAAAGCCACTGGTTTCTAGGCATCATCTATCTGAATTCTGTCTTATTTAATTTATAGTACGATGAAAAGGAGACTAGAAAGCAGAAAAAAATCGAAGTGAAGAGCTAGGAATTGAGAGAGAGTGAAAGAGAGACAAGGAGCCATGTATTTGATTAGTTCAGAGGTGAAATTATTTTATAATCTGAAAACTGACATTCTGTTCTTGAAATATGGGATACACCCTATAATCATCCAAGTACACGGAGTAGGTACTAAACGTGCTCTTATCTGCTTCATCTAACAATATGTCTACTTCTGAAATAGTAGAATATATATAAATGTAAGACCTCAAAGTATTCTATTAATAATGTGAAATATATTGTCCATAGATATTTATTAGCATTTTAAATTAGGCATTGTGGTTCTTGCAGGATATATATTTTTTTACTAAAGTGTATAGATTTCCACACAAATATGAAAGTAAACTATTTGATGATGTCATTCGAGGGGAAATCAAATCAAATTTGATGTATTTATTTTGAGTAGGAGTTAGAAGGCTTACCTAAATAGCGATACACAAATGGGTAGTGAAGCATTAATTAATTATAGAGTCATTATTAAAAATGAACTTTAAACAATCAACTATGAAAATAAGAAAATGATTCAATATAAGCAAACATTAATTTTGAATATTAGAATGTAAATGTATGTTAGAAAGAGGATTAAAAGTCTCAAAATAAAAGATCTATCAGCTTAAAACTTCCAAATACAAATGACTTTGCAAAAGTATACAAAAGTAAAAAAAAGTGTTATAAAACCCTACTGTGGAAAAGGAAAAGAAGAATAATTGTTAGGCATTGTGTTTTATAATATATTTGGTTTGTAAGTATGTATTCAATTATGTACGTTGGATAAATAGGAGAATGATATCAGAAAGAACATGTTTGTTTATCTACATTTGTTCCCAGCATGTTAATGTTTTAAAGTGATGTTTAAAATACAGAAAATCCCATTGATGTACCGTCATTTGGTGTTAAGATTCATTAGTTAACATGACTTTAATTGCTAAACTTTGCAGTTTATTCAGCCATCTCCGGAATATTCAAGTGTAAAAGGGAAATTGTGAGGGCATAGTTGCCTTTGTTTAAAAAAATTGTTAATGAAGATAGCTCCTCCTGCCTTATATTTACTAACTATGGTAAAATTGTTCCCTATTTAAGTACAAAAATAAATATGTTTTGGAATCTTCATTTCATAGAAAGCAAAGTTATTATGCTTTAAAGCCACAAAATTTTGACTATCATTCCAGGTACAAATTCTAAGAGAGCTGCAACTGTACTAATATTTTTGTTGGGATTGTTATTGCTTTTTTTAGGGCTCTCATTGCAGTCTTTAATTTTGAGTGACTGTCACCAAATCTATTGTTTTCATAGCCTGATAATCATTAGTGTATGATTTTTCAGAATAAGAGGGTTTTAAGACAATATATTTTTGCATCATCTTATGATTACCATTTTTTGGAAAAGTTATACAATAATAATCATATTTATATTTACTCTATAAAACAAATATCTTAGTCTTAAGAATTTTCCATGGGAATAAAGTCAGTACAATTTTAAAAATTATGAATAATTACTTTTAAAACATTATTTATACATAGATTTTAATTTTCAAAAATAGAAGTTTCTAACAAGTTACTACATATCAAATTTTAAAAGTTTCTAATTTTTTTTTTTTTGAGACAGAGCCTCAAGCTGTCACCTGGATAGAGTGCTGTGGCATCACAGCTCACAGCAACCTCCAATTCCTGGGCTCAAGCGAGTCTCCTGCCTCTGCCTCCCAAGTAGCTGGGTCTACGGGTACCCACCACAACACCCGGCCATTTTTTGGTTGCAGCCATCATTGTTGTTTGGGGGGCCCAGGCTGGATTTGAAACCGCCAGCTCAGGTGTACGTAGCTGGCGCCTTAGCCCATTGAGCCACAGGTGCCAAGCCTAAAATATTTTTAAAATAATATTGCTGATGTAGTAAATGATAAAAATTGTATAAAATAACATCAAAGGGAAAACAGCATATCAAATGCATAAGCATAAAGGTAAATATATGGAGTGTTGCTATGCATTTAGAAAAAAATGCAAAGGTAGTCTCCAAAAGCTAAAATATCTTTTATATGGTAAAATCAGTTGAACTTCTGTCACATTCTTAATCTGTTTATATCATATTTTGGATGATTTACCTACATTCAGAATAATATTTATTATTTTACATATAATTTTGGCAAAATTATATCATTATTTACTTTGAAAAGTAGTCTTTAACATTGAACAAGAAATAAACTTAATAATTAAAATTATAATATTAAGACTATTTATACATTCTTTAAACTACTGCATTTTTTTATTAGATCATAACTATTTACATTACTGCATTTATGGGGTACAGTGTGTTGATTTTATATACAATTTGGAATGTTTACATCAAACTGGTTAACATAGCTT
>CAUYON010105671.1:0-17083 GCA_963573935.1 Arctocebus calabarensis
TGTGGCGGGCGCCTGTAGTCTCAGCTACTTGGGAGGCGGAGGCAAGAGACTCGCTTGAGCCCAGGAATTGGAGGTTGCTGTGAGCTGTGATGTCACAGCACTCTATCCAGGGTGATAGCTTGAGGCTCTGTCTCAAAAAAATAAAGAACTAGAAGAGACAAGATTGAGGAAGAAATTTGTGTGTCTAAAACACATGGAATCAAGGGTATTCTGTTCAATTTCATAATAAAATTATGATCATCGTAAAGAGATTTGAAGTACATAAAATTTGTGGTTATCTCATGATACACAGCAAGTAATTGTGACATATTATTATTATTATTATAAATATCCTTTTTCTCTATTATTAAAATTGCAGATCAAATCTAGGTTTCAGTATTTGTCTAATGTGTATATTTATATGCATGTCTATATTTCCCCCCCTACAGCATAGATTGACATAAATATTTTAAATTCATTCATAATTAAAGCAATTGTTGTCAAAATTAAATGAAATACATTTTTTAAACAATCAGTTTCTCTTTCCTTATCTTCATTATATTGTTGAATAATAGGTTTAGAGATGGCAAGTATGCTCATTTTCATCCAGATTTCTGACAGAAATAATTTACTATAACATCTACTGTAAGTTTTGTTTGTGTTTCATATGTGTTCATGTCTGCATGTGTATCTATTCTTGACATTCTGTAGTACACTAAGAGAGGTTATTTTAAGATTAATTGGCTATTTTTTTAATTAATGAGTATTTCTTCTGTCAAATGTTTTCTTTTTACATTTATCAAGATCAGGTGATTCTACTTGTGTTAAAGTAATATATTATATTCGTTAACTGTCAACTGATTAAGAAAATTTACCGATGGAAAAAAATACCTTACTTGCTTATGGCACATTATTTTTAAAAATAATACTCTTGAATTTCACTTCATAATATTTTGCTTAGATTTAATCAATTTTCATTAATGAGATTGATGTGTAATTTTCCTTTCATAACCTCATCACATTACACATTATAATATGTAACATGCTTGTCAAATTTTTCATGAATGGTAATACTGGTCTTAAAAAATGTTAGGAAGTGTTTCCTCTATTTTATTTTTAGTTTTCTGGAAGAATCTGTGCAGGATTTTTTTTTCTTTTGTAAATGTTTGTAATAATACAATGTTGAAAGCATTTATGCCTGAGGTCTACTTTCTGTTATGGTTTTACTTATAGATTTGACTTACATATGAGATTTGACAATTACAATCTTAAACTTGCCACCATGCACTTATACTGACAGAATTGTACAAACAATTTGGTAAGGGTTCTTAACCTTTGGTGTATCAGTGTTTCACAGTTGTGTTTGTGTTGACATGTGGCAGTGTCTTGCTGAGTGGCATTCATCATTGTTGCATGTTTTTGGTGCCTTTGTGAAAATTGGGAGCTTGAATTAGAGCAATGAAAAAACATTTGTAAATTCCTTGTTTACCTTGGTGAAAGTGGAAGTGAAACCAAAAACATGTTAGTCCAAGTTTATGGAGAGAAGGCCCTGAAGAAAATGACAGTGTACAAGTGGAATAAATGTTTTTCTGTGCAGAGAGACATCACAACTGAAGCTACGAGGGCAGGTTGATCAGTAATGAGCAGACTAATGAAACAATTGAAAAATATGTCAAATTGTATGTTAAAATCATTGGCTAACTGAGAAGCATAACAGACTAAGTATACATTGATAGAAAAACAATTAAGAAAATATTAAATGAAAATTATAGCCTTGAACAAATAATGGCTTTTGCATCACCACAATGCACCAGCTCACATGGCACCATCTGAGGGAATTTTTAGACATTAAATAAATAACAGCATTGGAGCACCCTTTTCACTCAGTTTATCTGGCCTAGTGAAATTTTTTTTTATCTGAAGATAAAGGAAACATTGAAAGAAAGCCATTGTGTTGGTATTCAGGACATCACCATGACAGCAGCTTTGGGGGATCATTCCAGAAAATGAGTTCCAAAATTGCTTAGAAAGGTGAACGAGATGTTGGCATCCGTACATAGCTCCCCAAAGGCAGTACTTTAAAAATCACAGGAAAATGTACATTATTTAATTGTACATTAAATAAGTACAATAAGTTATTTGTACTTATTGTGCTTATTTAATTGTTTGCTGAGTAAGTTGACACTACTTACTCAGCAAACTTTGTATACTTCATTCAGAATATAACCAGGATATTTTCTTTATTACAAAGAGTTACTCACTTTGGGAACTTCCGGGAATAGAACAAAGGTAATAGGATATCGTTAACAACTTTCAAGATAAATGCAAAGTTAGACTGAATTTGGTAAATTTAGTGAGAGGATATACAGACAGTTCACCTTCTAGGAGAGGAAAATATGAAAGAGTTGAACAGAATTAAAATATGTATTAACAGGTCCAGATGCTTTCATTTCTTTTCATTAAATCTTGCGTCAGCAAAATCTGTGTTAAAGGGACTGTTTTAAATGACACTTGGCACAAATTATAAGCATTGCTAACTCTACCTGTACAAACAAAACATGGTATCATCAGTTGTGTAACATGGTAAAGTTGACTGGCAAGGTATCATTGTGGACCTGCCATATCCTTCCATAGTGTATTGGCTTTCACAAGGACAGGTGTTAGCCAAAATTTAATCTCTGTGAGAAAAGAGTGTTTAATTTTATGAAGACCACTATTAGCTAGGTGAATTCTATAGGAACGCAGCATTTCTGTGATATCAAGTCAAATCAAAATTACTTGAATATTTCTTTGCAAGATAAAACTCTATTTGTAGGTATGATACATGGCAAAAAATCCAAGCATTTCAGATATTACTATCTTTTTTTCAAAACACTTCTTCTTCCCAAAGAAATTTTGGCTGAGCATCATCCTCAATTAGCAAAGGTCATTAAAGATCAGGATTTTATATTGAATCATTTTGAATTATATGCAGATATTATAGATGTTATTATAATTGGACAATATAATGAAAGGTTCACTGACTTTAAGAATTGTGACATTACACTCAATTAAAATTTTAGCCTAGGCCTAGTTTATATTGATACCGGAATTTCAGGTTCTTGGTCTGGTGATTTGAAAATCTGCAGACCACAGATCAGTGGTAAGACAGAATTTATTTACAGAAAAGAATACAAAAAATATTAAAGCTCCTGGTAGAGAGAAAGAACTCAAGTGGGGAGAGAAAAGCTCTCTCCGTTTCTCTTCTGGTCTTTCCCCAGTCTCCAAATTTAGGCTTTTAGTCTCGGATAAATATAGGTGCATGAGTTCCTTGGCCAGGAAATGAATGAACACAGTCCCTTCCTCTGGGGCAAGGTGAATGAATGTATCAATGAATGGACACAGTTCCTTCTGCCCGGGGCAAGGCGAATGAATGTATTAATGAATGGACAGGGTCCATTCATGGAATTGAGGTCCAGGAAAAGCACATGAAATTGACCTAGGCATAGGAAATGAGGGTTCCGTATTTAGTCCTAAGTGTAACGTGAAGGAGACATCAAGGAGCAGGTGTCTCCTCAGCAGTTGTCCAGCCTTTTTGGTGACTGGAGCCTTCGGTGGGGGTTCGGAGGCCCCACCCCGCCTTGCCTATCATACAACTCGCTGGTTCGCCAGCTGGCTGCGGCATCATGGACACGCCAAGGTGGAGGTGGCAGGTCAGCCAGCTCCGCTGAGCTAGCCAGGCACCAAATGTTCTGTATCAATATCACCATGTGCCTAAAGAGCTACAGATAAAATTGCTTGAGTTCTTAGTAGATGACATTTCAAAATAATTGTTTGAAGACAAAAAAAGAAATCTAATTGAAATATGGAAAAATGCAGTAGAATACCCACACCTTCAGCAACTTTTCTGAGAAATGCTTTCTTGGTTTTCAATCTTCTATTACTGAAAATCGCCATTCTCTAAGCGAAACCAAATCAAGATTCCCTTAAAATCAGAAAGGACTAATAGCCATCTAGAGGATCAACTAAAACTGAGGTCCTCCATGTCGCAACCATTCAAGTGCGTTCCAAGAAAAGCAAACAAAAAAGTATTTAAAAGTTTAACTTTAAAATTAAGAAATCGTTTTCATTTTTTTTTTTTTTTTTGGTTTTGTAGAGATAGAGTTTCACTTTAATTCCCATGGTAGAGTGCTGTGGCGTCACACATCTGACAGCAACTTCTAACTCCTGGGTCTGGACGATTCCCCTGCCTCAGCCTCCTGAGTAGCTGGGACTACAGGTGCAGGCCACTTCGCCTGGCTATTTTCTTTCCTTCTCTTCTTCTTCTTCGTTTTTTTTTTTTTTTGTTGTTGTTGTTGTAATTTTGTTGCCTGAACCCACCACCCTCGGTATATGGGGCCAGTGTCCTGGCCACTGAGCCACAGGTGCTGCCCTCATTTCTTGAAATTATTAGATACATACTAGTTAGATTTTTACAAAATGCTGCACATTTTCAAGAAATTCTAATTGAAGTTTCTTGAATGTGACCTTATTTGGTTACAGCGAAATTAAGGTGGACTTCCACCGCAAAAAGTTTAGATGTTACTGTGAAGGTATCATTTAAACGTGATTAATATATCTATCAGTAGAGTTTGAGGAAAGGAGGTTATGCTGCATGATATGGAGTACTTTTCATCTAATTAGTTGAATGTCTTAAAAGATTGCTATTTCCCAAAAGGGCAAAGGATTCTGCCTCTAAACTGAATATCACCACAATAATTCTTTCTTGGGTCTCTGGTCTGCCAGCCTGTTCTGTTTCTGAACTTGCTAACCACCTCAAACATGTCGGAAAATTCCTTAAAATAAATTCCTTTTTCTTTCTCTGTACTATTTATTGCTTGATTTTTAATTAGATAGATAGATAGGTCCTGTTGATTCTGTCTCTCTGAAGAAGCCTGATTAGCACAAGTCATTTTCTTCAAGCAGCATTTTCTCCAGTCACTAGACAATGGTGTCTGAAACTTAAGTCCTGCTCTGTCAGTTTGCTCACCGGCACTAAAGCCTTCCATGATTCTGGGCCCTCTTATCTGTCAGAGCTAGAGAAAGATAACATATATATTTTATACAAAAATATATAATCATGCCTGTTTATTTACAATTCAGCATGCCAGGGTTCATTCTAGGCTCCTCATTTCCATGCATTTAACTTTCTTCTCCCACAGTAAGAACCTGGTCTCCCAAATACTCTACTAGTCAGTCATGTGCCAATCATAAAATACAAACAGTAGCTCCAGAACCTCTGACCCATATTCAAACTTGCTGATCTGTATCACTTAAAATAAAACCTACTACATATAAATAACTATAGCTTAACTTTGTTTACATATTCTTTTTTATTTTGTCTTTAGTCTATGTATTCCTGTGAAAAGACTGTATTTTAAAGTAATTAAAATTACTTTATTGTGCTTACAATCAATCTAATTTTGGTATTTTTTTTCTCAAACAGTCATTAAGAGTTATTTATATATTTTGAATATTAACTCTTTGTGTGATATATTTTGCTAATTTTTAAAAATACTTTGGCTAGGGCAGTACCAGTGGCTCATTGAATAGGGCACTGGCTCCATATACCGAAGGTGGCGGGTTCAAACCCGGCCTTGGCCGACCTGCAAAAACAGAAAAATAGCCAGGCATTGCGGGCGCCTGTAGTCCCAGCGACTGGAGGTTGAGGCAAGAGAATCGCCTAAGCCCAGGAGTTGGAGGTTGCTGTGAGCTGTGTGACTCCACAGCACTCTACTGAGGGCGATAAAGTGAGACTCTGTCTCTACAAACAAAAAAATATATATGTATTTTGGCTGACATTTTACATTTCCATTAGACCTACCGTGCTAATGTTTGACTATATAGAATATATAAGTGTGGGTGTCTGTAATATTATCGATTTTATCTAAATTTTGAGCACGGAAGAAAATCCTTTATTACATTGAAATTACATAAGAATCTAGCTATTCTCCTTTCTTTCCTGGAAATAGTATTTAAAAAAATATTTAGATATCTTAAACTGTTTAAAAGTCTATTCTTTTTTTTTTTTTTGAGACAGAGCCTCAAGCTGTCACTCTGAATAGAGTGCCATAGCATCACAGCTCACAGCAACCTTCAATTCCTGGGCTCAAGCGAGGCTCCCGCCTCCACCTTCCAAGTAGCTGGGACTATAGGTGCCCGCCACAACGCCGGGCCATTTTTTTTTTTGGTTACAGCCATCATTGTTGTTTGGCGGGCCCGGGCTGGATTCGAACCCACCAGCTTAGGTGTATGTGGCTGGCGCCTTAGTCCATTGAGCCACAGGCGCCAAGCCTAAAAGTCTATTCTTATGTGCAATATATAGCTATAGTTCTATCCTTTTTTTGTAAGTAGATGTTTGGCTACCTAAAAATCATTTATTGAAAATTCTCTTTGGTCAAATGCTACCCAATAGCATCTTTATCATATATAAACCTTCTGTATGTATTTATGTTTATTTCCATATTTGATATTTAATTTTACTATGTCTGCCTATTTATATACTGACATAATTTTTGAAGTATAGGAATATTATAATATGTTTTAATATGGGCAAGTTTAGTCCAACTTACAAATTTTATGTTCATTTTCTTTAAAACTGTTCTCACATGTTTATTTGTCCAAATTAAATCACTATATCAAGGTTCAGAAAAATGTTTGAAGCTATTTTTAATGTAATTGCCCAAATTTATAGATTTACCTAGAACATACATCTTTATAACCTTGTGTATCCTACAAAGGGTATATATTTTAATTCTACTTCTATTGCTTTTAAGAGCACCTTAAAATATTTCTATGTTTTGAACATTTGAGTTTTATTCCTTTTTATAGTTGATCTATTGTACTAACTATATTTATCTTGATTTATATTATAAACTGCCTTTCCCTGTAATTTTATAACTGTTTCAAAAAACTAAATGGAGGCTTTTGATTTCTTTGTTAATTTTATAAACTGCTACCTTAATGAAATGTTGTCTGAAAAGTTGAACATATTTTTAATTTTAATGTTGACTTCTTTATTATTTATAGATCATTTAGAGGTATAATTACATAGTTGGGTATTTGCTAATTATCTTACCATTCTTAAGTTCCAGTTTAATATCTTTGTGATTGGTGAAGATTTTTTCAATAATTTCAGCCGTTGGTCAGAAAGATTTGAAAAGATAGGAGGAGAAACAAATGAAATTTAAATGTTAGATAAACATTTTAATTTAAAGCAAATGGGAAATTTAATACCGAAAAAAGTTTTAATACCTAATGGTGAATGTCAACATTATGAATTTACATAAAGTATTGTCAAGGTGAATAGAATTTAAGGGAAAACACATTAACAATTTAAAGCTTTGTGCTCTAGTATATACATTGTACTGAATTCAGCATTTTCAATTAACATTATAAAATCATATATATAGTGTTCTTAAGCATCAGGAAAGGATGTACTTTGTGGAAGATTAGTGATAAAAACAAGAGACCAATACTGGACCAAGGAGTTCTACTATCAGATCTAAAATTTCTATAATGATATAGAAAAATTGGGTTTTCTTGAAGTTGAGAGAAGATAAGTGATGACCTTTGTTTTCTTCTTCTTATTATTATTATTATTTGTGACAGAGTCTTACTCTGTTGTCCCAACCTAGGGTGCCATTGTATCTTAGCTCACAGCAACCTGAATCTCCTGGGCTCAGTTGCTACTCTTCTCTCAGCCTCCCTAGTAGCTGGGACTATTGGCCTTTGCCACAATGCCATTATTCTATTTTTAGTAGAGACAAGAGTTTCACTGTCACCTAGGTGGTCTCAAATTTTTAAACTTAAGTAATCCATCCACCTCAGCCTGCTGAGTGTTAGGATTACAGGTGTGAGCCACTATATCCAGCCAAAGCCATGGTCTTTAGCCATAATGATTCAAGAAATTGCAAAGTACCATTATAAAGTTTGCTGTTAGTTTTGATAAGGTGGGACCTGCAAATAACTCGAAGCTGCTACATGGCCACATCTTAATGACAATACTGAACCACCCATGGCCCACATACCATGTCCTGGGATTAAAACAGCAAGAATAACTCAAGATACATTATCCATTCTAGAAAATAACTATATTGTTTGTATAAAAACTGATTTGGAAATGTGGTAGTGCTTTGCTCATAATAAAATCGTGTTATTGGTGATTATACGAAGATATGTTAATGATGACTTATTAGACCTTGATGTGAATTGGAAGTTCCCACTTTTAAGATGAGATATATTTTATGAATTATGCTGAATCTTTGCAAATATGGAGGCCCTCATGTTGATTGTCTATATATGTTATAGGTAATATTTTGCTGTTAGAAGGCATTAGGTAAAGTTTAATAGGGAAAGTGTTTTTTTTGAGGAAGATTTCTTTCAAATAGAGGAGTTGAAATGGGGGATGGATAAACCACTTATTAAAGTTTTCCAATTAAGGCATTGACGACATAATAATTTTGTCTTCATAGTAAAATAAACAGACTGTGTGAAGTACAGATAATTGTGTTTTTATAAAGAATTTCATATTGAAAGTGAATGAAACTGTTACTGCCATATTTTGTATATGATTGCTCACAAGGCAGGCTTCAAACAACTGCAGAAGCAGAATCCGTCACTCCAAAATACTCTACCTTTCCAAGACAATTGAAAAAAAAATCACATACAAAAATAGTCCTCTTCCCTCCCATATACATGTAAAAGCAGAACATGCATTTGTAAGGGTGTCCCTCCCTGTGTTCTCTATCAGAAAGAAGTAAATCACTGGAGACAATTCTCGACCCTTAGTCTGAGATGACACCAGAGGAAACTATTAATACGTAACAAATTATTAACTAAACATTTTCTCCTATCATTTCACCCAAGTAGTCATCTTCCCACGATTTGCCTTCCTTTGAAAGAAACTTAAAGTCCTTTGTCTTCCTCTTGGAATCTCTTTAAAAGTAGCATTATTCTTCTGTTAAGATGCTATATAAGCCCAAGTTCTAACTATCCCTCTGAGTTACTCATGTCTGAGTGCTCCCATGTGTAATGATGCTAATGGAACTTCTTTTTCTTAATCTTTCTTTTGATAGTTTAATTTAAAGAACACCAGCTGGAGACTGAAGGAGGGGGGAGAATAAAAATCCTTTCTACTCAACTTAGTTGATTCAAATTGGGCAAATCACTCAATCACTTTGACTCTATTGTCTTATGAGTAATAAGAAAAAAAAATCTCCCTTGATTATTTTCCACAGCTATTGTGAGACAAATTAAGACAGTGGTTATAAAGGCTCTTGGAAAATAAAGTTCTAATAAAATATTAAGTATTATTATAATTAGTTATAAATGTTAACAAGCTCTCATAAATGCCTAAAATTAACATTTCTTTACTTTTTAAGAATTAAGTTATATTTAAAAGTTTTGTCCTCCTTTACTTTCCCCCCAATATTTCCAAATAAATCTATACAAATATTTTCTTGTATTATGCATATAAATTATATACACACACAAATACATACACCTTTTTCTCACTTACTAGATGACATTTCTCTATAATTGCATACTTTCCCAACATAATTATTCATCTCTCAGTTTCTTGTTTTGTTTTGCCTCCTTCATAGCCCCATGAAGTGTAAACCTACATGATAGGCCTATTTTATACTATAATGTAAAAAGATTAAAAAGACCATGGCAGTACTGCATCTACACTGCAGATAGAAAGAAAATGTAGCTTTTAAGATTCAATAAATCTGCTTGCAGCATTTGCTTCCATTGTGTTAAGTAAAACATTTCATGATGGTCATTAATCAAAGTGGTTGATGTATTGTTACACTATCACTACTTCACAAATGAAAGATTCTGTTTCCAATTAAGCTGCAGAAGGTTATGTCCATAACACGAGGTCTAGATTTCTGTTTTTTTTCAGATACTGTGACTTAATGAAAGGCTCTGTCGTTTCAAAATTGTTTTCTTCAGATAAAATAAGGGCATCCAGGGTAGATTACCTTTTTGATCTCTTCCAACTTAAATATTTCATGACCTTATGACATGAACAGTTTTGAATTAAAATCCTTACCTTAAACCTATATAGTTTGAGAATTCTGGCTACATATCTGAGAGTGTCATTTAATTGTGAATTTGTCAACATTTCCAAGGTCACGGAGCTCTCTATCACCATGCAAGAGAGGAGGAATGCAATGACAAAAGCAAAATTTGAACTAGATCCCTCCCATCTTGTTTTTTCTGTCAAGGAAGGGATGATTAGAGTTCAAGCAAAAATATGTGAAAAGCATCCGCCCATTTCATATAACTCTGTGCCAACTACTATAGGCACACGTTTAAAATTCATTTTCTACTAGAAGAGGTTATAGAAATCAATGTGGAACCAAAAGAGAATTACAGACAAGAAGATTGATAGTACCTAAAAGTTTATCTAGGTCACTTCTGATGGGATATTTAAATTTTTGTATAACATGATTTCTTTATTTCATTTTCTTGGATCTGTCTTTCCCCCAATCTATGCTTATAAATTTATACATATAAGCATTGAGCAAAATGTAAATGTGTGATGGTCTTTTTAAAATTTAATTCTTCTTTAATTGTATTCATCAGATAGGTTAAAAACTTAATTGTTGACACCAAAAACTATAAAAATACTTGAAGAAAACCTAGGGCAAACTGTCTTGCATATCAGTTGACACAAAATATTCATAACCAAACCTTAACAGTAAAATATCTCCTAAAAAATAGACAAATATGACTTAAACTATAGAGCTTATACACAACAAAAGAAATTTTCAATAGAGCGAATAGAAACCATTTAGAATAAGAGAAAATATTTTCAGAGGACTAATATTCATAATAAACAGTGAATTTAAACAACTCAAAGACAGCAAGACAAATAATCCCATTAAAAAGTAGTCAAAAAGCATGAATTGTTATTTCTCTAAAGGAGATATACAAATGAACTCAGACGTATGAAAACCTGCTCATTATCACTATTATCAAAGAACTGCAAATTAAAGTCACAGTTAGTTATCATCTTACTCCAATCAGAAGGGCTACTATTGAACTGACAGAAAAGAAGACATGCTTCAAGGATGTGAAGAAAAGGGAATTTATAGACACTGTTGGTGGGAATATAAACTAGTATAACCATTATGGAATTAGTATAGACATTTCTTAACGAACTAGCACTGCAATTTGATCCTTCAATACCACTATTGAGTGTCTACCAAAAGGAAAAGAAATCAATTTATCAAAAAGAAACCTGCATTGATATCTTTATCACAGCACTATTCAGATTTCTGAATATAGATCTTATGTATATTCAATTAGATTTATACCAAAGCATTTTATTTTGGGGGGTAATAGTATAAATGGCATTGTGTGATTAATTTCCAATTTAACTTACTGTCTGTCAGCATATAGTAAAGCTATTAATTTAGATATCACCCTTACATTCTACAACCCTTTTTTTAAATTTTTATATATACATATGTTAATTAGGTTTCCACTTTTTGCTGTCACAGAATTTAAAAGGCTTAAAATTTAATGACAATAACAATGTTTAAGATAAGGACTAGAAACAAAAACCATGTAAAGAATGAATGAAGATAAATACAGTCAGAAAAGAAAACAGACAATTACTGCATCAAAATATTAAGCAATATTAATAATAATAATACCATGAAAGTAACTTTCACATTGTCAAATAAGAATATTTGGTATATTATAGAATTATAGAATGCTTTGACTCTGAGGTTCAGTATGAAGTAATCAGTTAACTTCTTTTTTTTTTTCCAAAGTCTCAAAAAAGACAACTGATATTATATAAATAAAAGTAAAAGAGAGTTTCAAAAAACAGATCATGCCAAACATTACAGACAATAGAAAAAGAAGAACTATTTCAAAATATTCTACTTGATCTGGATACATGATATTGACATTTGAGAAAATATATTGTTATAAAGGGAAATTACAAACATATTTCACTTACAAATGAGGATGCAATATCCTAAACAACATATTGACAAGTTTGTTTAAGTAATGTACTTTGGTCAAAATTGAATCCAATTTATGTGAGAATTAGTATTTTCTTTCCTTTTTTTTTTTGTATTGTTTCCCTCACCTCCTCCCTCCTTCTCTCTCTGTCTGCTCTCTCCTTCCCTCATGCCCCACTGTGTCATTGTCATTAATTGTCCTCAAATCCTATGAATCGATACATAGGATTCATGCTTCTCCATTCCTGTGATGTTTCATTAAGAATAATGTGTTTCATCTCCATTCAAGTTAGTACAAACATTGCAAAGTCTCAATTGTTTTTTGATGGCTGAGTAATATTCCATGGTATACATATACCATGGTATACATATACATATAGCTTACCAATCCATTCCTGGGTTGAAGGACATTTAGTCTGTTTCCGTATTTTAGCAATTGTAAGTTGTGCTGTGATAAACAGCCCAGTACAAGTGTCTATTTTTTTCTTCTGGATAGATGCCCAGTAATGGGATTGCAGGATCAAATGGGAGGTCTAGGTTGAGTTCTTTGTGCTTTCTCCATAATTCCTTCCAAAAAGATTGTATTAGTTTGCAGTCCCACCAGCAACGTAAAGTGTTCCTTCCTCCCCACATCCACGCCAGCATCGGCAATCTTGAGATTTTGTGATATAGGTCATTCTTGCTAGAGTTAGATGGTATCTCAAGGTGGTTTTAATTTGCATTTCTCTAATACTTAGGGATGATGAGCATTTTTTCAAGTGTTTACGGGCCATTCATCTGTTCTTTAGAGAAGATTCTGTTCATCTCTCTTCCCCATTGATGTATGGGATTGTTGTTTTTTTTTCTCATAGATCAATTTAAGTTCCTCATTGATCCTGTAATTAAACTTTTGTCAGATTCAAAATGTGCAAATAGCCTTTCCCATTGGGTAGGTTGTCTATTTGCTTTCGTTGTTGTCTCCTTGGCTGTACAGAAGCTTTTCAGTTTAATTAAGTCCCATTTGTTTATTGTTGCCATTGTTGCTATTTCCAAGGCAGTCTTCCTCATAAAGTCTTTCCCCAGGCCAATATCCTCCCAATGTTTTACAAATTGTTTCTTTGAGGATTTTTAACATCTTGTGCCTTAAATTTAAGTCCTTTATCCCTCTTGAATCAATTTTTGTGAGTGGAGAAAGATGTGCATCCAGTTTCAGTCTTTCACATATGGATATCCAATTCTCCCAGCACCATTTATTGAATAGGGAGTCTTTCCCCCAGTGAATGCTCTAGTTTGCTTCATCAAAGATTAGATAGCTGTAAGTTGTTGGTTTCATTTCCAGGTTTTCTATACAATTACAAGTATCTGTGTCTCTGTTTTTTGTGCCAATACTGTGCTGTCTTGACCACTGTGGCCTTGTAATACAACCTAAAATCTGGTATGGTGATACCCTTGTCTTTGTTTTTATTACTAAGAACTGCCTTAGCTTTACGGGTTTTTTTCTGATTCCATACAAAGCTCAGAATCATTTCTTCCAGTTCTTGAAAGAAAGATGTTGGTATTTTAATAGGGATATTGTTGAATTGGTAAATTGCTCTGGGAAGTATAGACATTTTAACGACATTGATTCTTCCCAGCCATGAGCATGGTATGTTCTTCCATTTGTTCAAGTCCTCTGCTATTTCCTTTCTTAGGGTTTCATACTTTTCTTTATAGAGGTATTTCACTTCTTTTGTTAGGTACATTCCTAAGTATTTCATTTTCTTTGGGGCTATGGTGAAGGGCGTTGTGTCCTTAATTAACCTCTCATCTTGACTCTTGTTGGCATATACAAAGGCAACTGACTTGTGGACATTGATTTTGTATCCTGAGACATTACTATATTTTTTGATGACTTCCAAGAGTGTTATAGTTGAGTCTTTGGGGTTCTCTAAGTATAAGATCATGTCATCTGCAAAAAGGGAGAATTTGACCTCCTCTGCACCCATCTGTATGCCTTTTATTTTCTTGTCTTGTCTAATTATATTGGCTAGAACTTCCAACACTGTGTTGAATAGCAATGGTGACAGAGGACAATTTTGTCTGGTTCCAGTTCTAAGAGTAAAAGCTTTTAGTTTTACTCCATTTGGTAAAATATTAGTTGTGGGTTTGTCATAGAGAGCCTCTATCAGTTTAAAAAATGCGCCACCTATACCTATACTCCTCAGTGTTCTAATTAGAAAAGGATGTTGAATTTTATTGAATGCTTTTTCTGCATCTATTAAGAAGATCATATAGTCCTTGATTTCGCTTCTACTGATATGCTGAATAACATTTATGGCCTTTTGAATATTAAACCAACCCTGCATCCCTGAGATGAAACCTGCTTGATCATGATGTATGACTTTTTTGATGATAAGCTGTAATCTATTTGGCCAAGATTTTATTGAGAATTTTTGCTTCTATATTCATTAGAGAAATCGGTCTGAAATTCTCCTTTTTAGTTGGGTGTTTACCTGGTTTGAGTATCAAGGTGATGTTTGCTTCATAGAACGTATTGGGGAAGATTCCTTCCTCCTCAATTTTTTGGAATAATTTCTGTAATATAGGAATAAGCTCTTCTTTGAAAGTTTTATAAAATTCTGGTGTGAAGTCATCTGGACCAGAGCATTTTTTTGGTGGGAGATTTTTTATTGTTTCTTTGATCTCAGTGCTTAAACTTGGTTTGTTCAGGAGATCTATTTCACTTGGGCTAAGTGTAGGGAGAGGGCGTGATTCCAAATATTGATCCATTTCTTTCACATTGTCAAATTTCTGGGCATAAAGTTTCTGGTAGTATTCAGAGATGATCTCTTGTATTTCTATGGCATCAGTTGTAACTTCCCCTTTATTATTTCTGATTGAGGTTACTGGAGATTTTACTGTTTTATTTCTAGTTGGTATGGCCAAAGGTTTATCTATTTTATTTATTTTTCAAAAAAACAACTCCTTGTTTCATTAATTTTCTGAATGATTCTTTTGTTTTCAATGTCATTGATCTCTGATTTAATGTTGGATATTTCTTTTCTTTTGCTGGGTTTAGGCTTAGATTGTTCTTCTTTTTCCAATTCCATCAGATGGCTTGTGAGTTTGTTGGTACGCTCTCTTTCTGTTTTTTGAATGTAGGCCTCTAAAGCAATAAATTTTCCTCTCAGGACTGGTTTTGCTATATCCCATAGATTTTGGTAGTTTGTGTATTCATTGTTGTTATACTTAAGGAAGTTAATGATTTCCTTTTATATTTCTTCCTGCACCCAAATGTCATTCAGCACAAGGTTGTTTAACTTCCCTGCTTTTGTGTGTGATTGAACATTTTTGTTGGAGTTGAGTTCCTTGTGATCTGAAAATATGCAAGGTAGAATTTCAATTCTTTTGATTCTGCTGAGATTTGTTTTGTGTCCTAGGATATGGTCAATTTTGGAGAATGTTCCATGGGATGATGAGAAGAATGTATATTCTATATCTTTGGGATGGAGTGTTCTATATACATCTATCAAGCACAGTTGTTCTAAAGACTCATTTAAATCTCTAATATCTTTATTTAATTTCTGTTTCGAGGATCTGTAAAGTCCCGAGACAAGGGTGTTAAAATCCCTGTTATTATGGTGTTATAGGATATCTTATTGCTCAGACTAAGCAAGGTCTGTTTCAAGAATCTGGGAGCATTTAAATAGGGTGTATACATATTTAAAATTTGAAATGTCTTCTTGTTGTATTTTTCCCTTAACCAATATGAAGTGACCATCATTATTTTTTTAACTTTAGTTGCTTTAAATCCTAACCCTAACCCTAAACCTAACCCTAACCCTAATTTGTATCTGAGAATACAAATTGCAACTTCCCTTTTCTTCTGAGTTCCATTTGCTTGAAAAATTGACGTCCATCCTTTAACTCACGTCTTTTGATGTGAGGTGTGTTTCCTGCAGACAGCAAATAGATGGCTTGTGTTTTTAATCTGATCAGCCAATCTATGCCTCTTCAGGGGGGAATTCAACCCATTGGCATTCATTGAAATAATTGATAAGGGTGGTAGCTTTCTATTCATCCTATTTTGTGAAAAGTCCATTGGTTAGTTTTGCCTTTTGCATCATTAGGGAAACTGAGTTCTGTCCTATATTTTCTGGGTGTTTACTTTGCTGAAGGTCCATTGTGATGGTCAGTATGTATGACAGGTTGAAATATTTCCTGTAAAACTGGTCTTGTTGTGACAAATTTCCTAAATGTTTGCATATCAATCAAAGATTTGATTTCTCCATCAATTTTAAATCTTAGCCTGATGGGGTATAGAATTCTGGGGCTAGAAATTGTTCTGTTCAAGTAGGTTAAAGATAGATGCCCATTGACTTCTGCCTTGAAAAGTTTCATTAGAGAAGTCTGGGTCACCCTGATAGATTAGCCCCTGTAGGTCAGTTGGCGCTTACTCCTGGCAGCTTGCAAGATCTTTTCTTTTGTCTTGACTTTAGATTAATTCATCACAATGTGCCTTGGAGAAGTTCTATTTGAGTTGAAGTGACCAGAGGACCAATATCCATCTAAAAGGAGTATGTCAGAATCTTTGGTGATATTTGGGAAATTTTCATTTATAATATTCTCTAGAATGGCTTCTGGGGCATTCTTCTCCCCCTTCAAGGATGCCTATAACTTGTATGTTTGAATGCTACATAAAGTCTCATAATTCTGTCAGTGAACGTTCCACTTTCTCTCTCCTCTTTTCGGCCTCTTTAACTATCTGAGTTATCTCAAGAGCCTTATCCTCTACCTCTGAGATTATTTCTTGTGCATGATGTAATCTGTTGTTGATACTGTAACAACCAAGCCCCCCCACCCCTACACCAAGCCCCCTATCCCAGCCCCTAATCCCCCAACCCATAGATTAAAGGATGTAACAGACCCTTTACCCTTCAAAGAGGAAGAGGGTTGTGTCTCGGCCCCAACCTCTGCAAGGGTGGAGGAGCCAGATTCCAGAGAAGAGATAAGCAGGGAGGTACGCGTCCTTAGTTCCTTGGAAGCTTACCCAACTCCTATGCCCGTTCCTTGTACCCCTGAACTATGTATGAACCATGAAGTAATGAACTTGTGATGTATCTTATGATTTATGAGCAAAT
>CAUYON010105673.1:0-25046 GCA_963573935.1 Arctocebus calabarensis
GCTCAGGAGGCCCCCCCAAGCCAGTAAATTAGCCTGGGAAGGTTGATGCCTCTTTCCCCGCCTTGCCCCTCTGTCACACCCAGTGTCTGGTAACCCTGCAGGGTTGTGGTCCAGTTCCCTCCAATGAGCAGATGCTCTAGAGGTTTGCGCCTGCCTAGAGGGGCTCTGTGGCTCCTCACCCAGTCCACCGGTTGTGTCGGTGTTGGCGGGGAGGGGAGGTGAGGCCTAACAACCTGGGTACTTGATAAGGGCTGGGGCGATTCACTCAATTCCAGCCCTGTCCCTGATTGATGTAGATGAAAAAGCTGATAGAACAGAACTAGTTTGCAGAATTTCTGCCCTGTGGAGGAGAGGCTGGGCTGCTAATAGTCCTGACTTATTCTGCGAGCTTCAGCCCTTTGTCTCCGCTGTCATCCCCTGAGGGCCAGGTGTGGCTGAAATTCAGCAAAGTCAGCTGGCCAGCCGCTTTTCAGCTTTTTCTCACCGCTCCCAAGCAGGGAGAACGGCACAGACCAGCAGCAACCCACGCCCTGTCCACACCCCTCGAGAAAGTGTTCAAGAATCTGACACCGTGGGGGAGAGACCTCTAAACCTCAGGGTGAGAGTGGAGGGGAATGCCAGGAGTTCCAACTTGCAGGTAGAGAATATGTACAGTTTTATACAGCTTTATGCCTGGCAGGAGAGTGCCGTGGCATAGGGGAAGGAGGTCTGGTTTTTAGAGGGTCTCTCCCATGGGGTAGAGTGGGAGGACATCTGAACTCTGCTCGCTTGTTTGTATGGAGGTATGGCGTATACTGCAAGCTGTTCTCTTGGGGGAGGGGACTCCCATCCGCTTGGTGATGTGCTCTGTACCTTTTATTTGTATCCTTGGGGTTGCAGGTCGCTCAAGCAGGGTTGATGTGCGTTCCTCAACCTTGTATCTTGGCTCAGTTCCAAACCGTTGGCTTTCTCACTAAATTTCGGTCCTTTAACTCTCCTTCTGGACAGGAGCGTCTGCAGAAAGCTGGCTACAGACCGCCATCTTGACTCCTCCCCCGTCTTGGTTAATTTTTATGTCAGATTTTTATACCTGATTTCTTTACTGGCATCTTTTGAATTGTGTTCGCAGCTGCCACCGCGCCGCCATCACTGTCTAATGCCAACGCAGCCTCTAGCTTGCTGAGCTCCAGCCAAAGGAGAAGGCAGGTAAATAAGGAGGTCTTTATACCGTGGCTCGTACATAGCAGACTGCCCATAAATCCACTGGCGGTAAAGCACCCAGGAAGCAACTGGCTACAAAAGCCGCTCGCAAAAGTGCCAATAAACTTATTTTTTATTAATTTACTTAACAATTAACTAAGTTGCCCAGGCAATTTCATAGTAAATTATATTTTGTTAAGAAATTCTACTGAAAAAATCTTAGTGTCAATATAGTGTAGTACCAGTAGTGTCAATATAGTGTAGTACAAATTGTGCTCTACCTTGCAGAGCACACATAAATGTAAGCAAGGTAAAAGACAGACCTAAGCATAAAAGCTAAAAATATAAAATTGCTAGAGGAAAAGAACGGAAAATATATTCTTACATTTAGAGTGGAAAAAATTTATTAGTATACAAAAGCCTCCACTATGAAAGAAAAGAATGGTAAGTTAGACTTCATTCAAATTTAAAACTTCTGTTCTTCAAAATGCTCAATTAATAAGATAAAATATAAGCCACAGATGGGGGTATCACAATACATATCTGACAAATATCTTAAATTTGAAATATATTTTAAAATGTCTATAATTTAATATTTTAAAGACAGGCAAATTAAAAGTAGGCAAAAGTACACTTTTATCAAAAGATATACGAATGGTCAGAAAGCATATGAAAATACCTTTAACATTATTAGCAATGAGGAAAAATGAAAATCAAACCACAAAGAAACAGCACTTCACAGTCACTAGAATAGTCAAAATGAAAATGACTCATAAAGTCAAATGTTGATGAGGATATAGAGTCATGAAAACTCTCATAACTTCTAGTGGAAATGGCAAAAGATGCAACCACTTTAGAAAATAGTCATACACCACCTATATGACCTAGAAATTCTGTTCCTTGGTATTTGCTCAAAAGATATAAAACCATGTGTTAACAAAAAGTACAATTTTTTTTTCATGGAAGCTTTATTCGTAAGAGCCCGAAGCTGGAAGCACCCCAATACCTCTTTCGAAAGGTAAATAAATTTTATAAGTGTAGTAAATTAATGCAATGGATTGAATAATAAACCAAAACAAAATTTAAAAACACATCATAAAGGAATCTCAAAATCATTACAGTGAGTGAAAGAAGACAGAACAAAAGGGTATATGCTATCCAAATTTTTTTTGCATTTCTGTCATAATATTTATTTTTTTATCAAATCATAACTGTGTATATTAATGCAATCATGGGGTAAATGTGCTGGTTTTATATACAATTTGAAATATTTTCATCAGACCAGTTAACATAGCCTTCAGCTATCTGATTTTAGTTACATGAAATTCTAGAACAGGGAAAACTAAGCTGCTCTAATAAAAAGCAGACCATTTCTAGGCAGAAAAAGAGTTAAGCTGGGTTGAGTGAATGCATAAAGGCTTTTCCTAGGTGATAAAACCGTTCTTGATTGGGGTGGAGGCTATGCCAATGTATTTACTTGCCAGAACTCATCTGGGCACACCACCTTATGTAAATCAGATTTCAAAAGTATTTTTTAAAGTGTACCAGTCTACGAGAAGAAAGACTAAATGGGCAGCAGGATAGCCTTTGCAAAGGGTCAGAAGGGAAAAAATAGTGTTGCAAAGTTGTTTATAACTTTAATCCTCTTTAACCTACCCATGGGTTTTAACTGAATTGTACATTCAACAAGAGCCTCTCATTAGGCTCACTAAAATACATGCATGCATATTGTGGTATAGCTTGCAGGGGCATCCAACCTTTTTTCTTTTCTGTTGCACATTGGAAAAATAAGAGTTGTCTTGGGGCTACACATTAAACACACAAATGCTAACAAAAGCTAGTGAGCAAATACAAAGGAAAAAAAGGTCCGCACATACTTTTGATAATATCTGACACCACAGATAAGAAAAACAGTCCTCAAATAATGTGTCTGTGGCATGTGGGCTACAGGTTCGACACCCCTAGTGGAATTTGGCTCTGGAGGCAGAAAGCCCATATTTAAATCCCAGAAACATCTCTATTCTTATTAGGTCATTGTGAAAACTTGAGGAATTATTTTCTTCTCAATGCCTCTTTTTCCTTATCTCTAAAACAGAAATGATAACAGTACCTCCCTTCCAAGGTTATTGTGAACATTACATGTGTTACTTCAAGCAAAGTATTTATTGCTCATCAAGTAATAAACATTATTACCTGAAAACAAGGTCTCTGTCTCTCTATTCACTACTGTTTTGTGGTACATAGTAAATTCTCAATACACTACATTTATTGGTTGGCATTAAAAGGAAAAGAGCTCCACCTATTCAATCTAGAAAATGAAGAAAGGGAATGTAGTAACTAGCCATTTCTCTTTTTCTGCAGCCACTGGGCTAGAAAAGGATCTGTTTATAGTCCTGGCATTCACCCTGGGGGGCAGCATCTCAACACCCAAACAGCACCAGAAATTGGCCTTCTCTGGTGCAACCACAAAAAGTAAGTAATTTACTCTATGATCCATGGAGAAAATACAGGAATTAACCAATAATTTCAGTCTCAACAATCATATATTGCTTAGCAAGCAATATTTAATTGTTAATTGACCTGGAAATTTGGAAATTAAAGCATTTTTGTACTTTTCTCATTGACCAAGAAAAAAACTACTTCTCACTTATCTATTCAAAACAATACACTATAAATCAAAATATTTCATATGGCTTCTACTTTTTCTTAGACTAAGGAGTTCAACATCAACACTAGGCTCTAAGAAAATCCCTCAAATAGAGTCAGCAACCCTATGTTTAACTTTCCCAAGGGTTTGTTGATTGAATTATTGAGAACTTCAAGTGTAGATATTTGCAAGTAGTTCAGAATGGCTGTACCACAGAGAGTCAGAGGGGAAATGAAAGGAAACAAATCTGAAGAATGAAGAGCCATAAGGGCTTTACTATGTCCATTTATTTTTTCTTTGCTTTATCCTGAGTGAAAGTGGTGACACCAAAGGACAACCATGGAGTTTCTAGAATTATAATTCATGTATTCAAGTATCTCCCATATTAAACTCTACTCTCCTTTTTTTAGTGCTTTTTTTTTTTTTTTTTTTTTTTTTTGTAAGACAGAATTAATTCACAGGAAAGAATACAGAAAACATTAAGGCTCCTGGTAGAGGGAGAGAATTCTAGTGGGGAGAGAGAAGCTCTCTCCATGTCTCTCCCAGTCTTTCCCCATCTCCTCCTATAGGCCTTTAGTCTCAGGGTATATATAGGTGTATGGGTTCCTTGGCCAGGAAACGAATGAATACAGTCCCTTCCGCTAGGGGCAAGGTGAATGAATGTATCAATGAATGGATACAGTCCTTTCATGGAACTGAGGCCTAGGAAATTCACAAGAAATTAACCTAGGCATAGGAGATGGGGGTTCCACATTTAGTCCTAAGTGTGAAGTGAAGGAGACACCAAGGCACAGGTGTCTCCTCAGCAGTTGTCCAGCCTTTTTGGCAATTGGAGCCTCTGGTGTAGGTTAGAGGTCCCCCTCCTTTATGCAAGAATTCTTAAGCTATTTCTTTTTAATTCCCTTTGAGTAATTTTAGAAAACATGAGAAGGAAGAATGCCAGGAACGTAAGGAAGAAATTTTGCGGTCATTGAGGACATTGGCACGCCCCATTTCAGTGAACTAGAACACACAACTCGTTGTCTTCAATGTCCATGACATAACTTCTCAAAGTCAACCAATCTCAAGGCAGCTCTGGAACAATCAGGGGACAGTTACAAACTAGGTGCCAGCTAATCTGTGGGACAAGAACACAAAAATTAAGAGTAACTTCCCAGAAGTATAGTATTCATAATAGTTAGTTTTGTTTATGTTAACATTTTCTTCAACCTTAAGAGTTTTTTAATGGCAACTATGTCCAATAAGATGCCTCTGCCTCCTTCTTACTGTGAGCTGACATGTTAATAAGTAATAGGTTTTTTAAATGGACCCTTGTGTATCTTAAGGGAGCAGGAAAAGAACTAGGATCCTTGAGTTTGAGATGAATCTAAAATTTGTTTAATGACCTTGGCTAAATTGTTTTGCCTCCTTGTATATAATCTATCAATGAGAATAATGTTATCTACTGCCTAAGACTATTGCAAGGGGTAAATGAGAGTGTGTATGAAAGGATTTCATAAACTATGAAGCGGCAAACATATGGTAAGTACTGTCATCCATAGTAGGGTAGAAGCACCTGTCAGATGAGGGGTAGGCTGCAAAATGTGCAGTTTGGAAATCAGTGCAGGAATTCCTTTCCCTGAACCATTAAATTATCATTCTTGCTTCAACTCACCATACTGGTCTTTCATGTCCTATGTAATGAATATTTGCAGCAACAGTGTGTAAAGATTTCTGGGGCTCTGGAAAAGAGTATTACCCTTGGGAGCATAAGAAAAGAAATTCAAATGCTAATCCTAAAATGGGATCATTATATTGTATTGTATTAACATTGACCAGAGAGAGAAATAAGAACTAAAAGATTTGGTGTAAATGTGACTTAATTTCTCATAGAAAAATCAATAAATCCCCCTATGTATAAATAGACAGATAATTTTTTAGGTAACCTATAAGTTTTCTGCACATTTTCCAATAATTTCTAGTAGACTTTACAATCGCACCCCATCTCCTGCCCTCTAATCCCATGGGCCTCTGTGTGCCTCCTGTCCTGTCTCCACCCCCTACTTTCCTCATCTGACTCATCACTGAAAGGCCATCTACACCCTGTCAGCTCTGCAACACATATCTCCAGTCCAGACTTCTCTTGTAATTGACAGGCTTTAATACCTGACTGCCACCCAACACCTCTCAAATGTCTAACAAGTCTCAAATGTGATCTTTCCCCCAAAACTCATTGTACCCATAGTTTCCCCATCTGAGTTAATGGCTACCCCATTTTCTGGTTCGTAAGACCAAAGACCACATTTATTCTATCAGGAAATCTTTCTGGCCCTACCCTTCAAAATAAATCTCAATCTGACAACTTCCCACCAATACCACCATTTTTGGTACACTGGACTCAAAGGAAATCCTGGCATGAGCTGCACTGTTAACCTCCAGGACATAATTATCTTATTACTCCACCCCAGCTCCCCCTGCCTCAGCCACTCAGGCCTTTACACTCTTCCACAAACAGCCAGGTGCATTTCCTTCATACTGGTTTTTACTTTGCACTTGTTTTTCTTCTGCCTGCAGAATGTCCTTGGAGGTCCATGTATCTAACTCCTTCACATTACTCACTTTCTCAATGACTACTCTATTTAAAATCGCAATTCCCCTTCTTAGCTCTGTGGATCCATCTTATCTTTCTTTTCTTTTTCCTGTTTAAACAAAGAGCACCAATAACTCCAATGTGACAGTTACTGTTTATTTTCTGTCTTACTCTATTAGAATATAAGGACCACAGGGCAATATCCTGGGTAGAGTGCCTGGCACTCACAAGATATTTGTTAAATGAATGATGTCAGTGTCTTGGTTTTATAGCATCTTTGAAGTTGGGTTATGTGGCGTATTCATTTTCTGTTGCTGCTCTAACAAATTGCCACAATTTAGTGTCATGAACAATACAAATTTATCTTCAGACAGTTCTAAATACTGGAAGTCTGAAACAAAGTTGTCGGCAGGGCTGTATGCCTGCTGTATACTTCAAATCTCTGTTCCTTTGCCTTTTTTAGCTTCTGGAGACTTCATGGCTCATAACTCCTTTCCCTCATTACTCTTAACTTCTTGTTTCTGTCACCCTGTCCTCTACTGACTTTTCTCTTATAGAGACACTTGTGATTACAACAGGCATACACAGATAATCCATGATCTTCCCAACTTAAGATCCTTAATTTAAGCCAGGAGCTATGGCTCGCGCCAGTAATCCAAGCACTTGGGAGGCTGAGGTGACTGGATTGCCTGAGCTCACGAGTACGAGACCAGCCTGATCAAGAGCGAGACCCTCACTAGCCAGACATTGTGGCGGGCACCCGTAGTCCCAGCTACTTGGAGGCTGAGAAAAGAGAATCACTTAAGCCCAAGAGTTTGAGGTCGTTATGAGTTGTGATGCCACAGTACTCTACTAAGGGGGACAAAGTAAAACTCCATCTCAAAAAATCCTTTATTTATTCATGCCTGAAAAAATTTTAGGACATGAACATCTTTGAGGTGGAGGACCGATACTCAGCTTCCCATGTGTTTATGGGTTGAAAAAGTATGTAGGTTAAATATGAGAACAAGAGCTGGAACTAGATGAACAGCTGAACAGATGTGAATGAACCTATTATATTTGCCAGTGGAGCAGACGCAAGGGACAGCCAAATAGAAGATCAAGCCTTATTCAGACACCTTGGGAGACAGACAACACAGTTTCTGCTTAGGCACATATCGGGGATCGAAAGCCAGTAGATTTGCGTTAGTGATGTTTTGTCCCAAGTGAGATCTGTCAATTCTCCTGCCACCAAAGGGATTTTAGAATTCGTTCTAATCAAAATTGGAAGCCATGGAGGGGCTTATGTGGGGCAGCACCCTGGCCAAATTTACATTTTAAAATATTTCACTCTTACAATACGGAAAAAGAATGGAGACCCAGAGGATGGTGTGGCAAGATCAGCTGGGAGAATGATGCGGTCTAGGTGATAGTGACCGCTATGACATCAGGTTTCCTGTCTGTCAAGTGGAGATTGTTATGTTATCAAAATCATCTGGTTCTTGCAATGATTGATTAAGAATAAGCATAAAGTCCCATGTTGGGCACACAAACTCTGCTGGCTCCTGAGGTTCTGTGTTATCCATTCCTATTACAAAATGACAGTGCTACCACTTAAAAGGAAATAAGGTAGTGATTTCATCTGACACAAAGTATTTGAAAACCTACAGAACACTGACATAAGTTGCAGTGACTCATGCCTGTAATCCTAGCACTCTGGGAGGCTGAGGTGGGTGGATTGCTTGAGGTAGAAGACCAGGCTATGCAAGAGCAGACCCTATCTTCACTAAAAATAGAAAAATTAGGCAGGCATGGGAGCAGGTACCTAATAGTCCCAACTACTCGGGAGGCTGAGGCAGGAAGATCGCTGGAGCTCCAAAGTTTCAGGTTGCTATTAGCTAGGTTGAGTCTATGGCACGCTAGCCTGGGTAACACAGTAAGATGGTCTCAAAACAACAATAGCAGAAAAAGCAAAGCCAAAACCATTGACCTAAGCACAGTGGGATAAGAAACTGGCCTCTGCACAGCCTGATTAGGTTGTGAAGATTTATCTGTACAGACCTCCTGCTGAAGCAGGTAAGCGATTTGGATCCCTGATTTCAGTAACAGTGAAATAAAGGGAAACAAAATCACCACTGTGATGTCTGGTTGCTAAGGACAGAATATTATCAAAATGAGCAATGTGATGGTTCTCAGAGGTGCCTTTCTTAGGGTCACCAAGCAATGAGGTAGAATAGGGTTGGATATGGGAGCAGAGAGTTGGGCTTGACAAGTGGGTTCATGTTTCTTACTAGGTTTACCACTGGAGAAGTTATGCAAACTCTCTGAACTTCAGTTCTCCTTTCCAAAAAGCAAGACAGTGATGGAAACACATCACACCTGAGTCTTCATCAGAATTTAGTGAGAAAATACTTGCAGAGTGCTAACACGCTGTACGGCACAAAGCACCAAATACTTGTCATTGCAACTACTAGACTTTCACATTATTTTTCCTGTAGCCTTTTCCTTTCCCTGGTGTGTTTATCAGCCCATCGCCTTTCAAGGAATTGTGAAACGGCACCTTGAAAGTTAAGGGAGGCAGGAAAGAGGCCAGTAAGGCAGTGGCAGAGGGAATAGCAGAGTCAATACCAAGTCATCTTTACCAAACTCAGAACACGCTTGCCTATGACGCAAGCAAGGAAGGGGAACTGGGTCGCACTCCAAGTGCGTCAGCAAAGAGAAGACTCAGAGCACGAGAGAAACGTGGGCAGGAGCCAAGGGGGAGAGAATGGCAGCATCTGTACACCAAGAGGAGGTCACCGCCTCGAGTGTCTGGCTCACTGTAGCCGGGAAGCCGACAGCACACAGGGAGGAGAGGGTAAACAAGAGCACTGGCTGTCCTCTTGGGCTGCAGCTGCCTTCTCTGTGAAAACACAGGCACATTAACCCTCCTGAGATGAAAGGGGGAAAGAAGCTGTTTGTTTGCAGCTCACTCTGGTGAGCGTTAAGTGCCTCCTACCATAGCATGAAAAAGAACCCCTTAAAAACAAGCCTGCTCTTGTCAACAAATGAAATTCTGGAGCCTCAATCTCGTTAGAAATTATCAAGCCTGAGAGCGCCTCGTATGTCTGAGCTTCCAACGGATTTGCACTGCCAAGGTTTAGAAGTGGCCTGTGGCTAGGGAAAAAAGAATCCAGATATTTTAATTTTCCAAAAGCCAAGGGAGTAAGTGTGAGCCAAGAATGAGAAAAGGAGGGGAGACTCCACAGTGGGCCCCTCAAGAAGGAGGGAAATGGGAGAGGGGTGCAGTCCGCATCCTTCTCGTTTGATGTCCCACGAACTCAGGCTGAAAAGAATGCGCTGAAAGCTATGGGGAGGCTGGACTTTGGTTTTGCTGCAGCAAAATACTTAGAGCAGGAACTTGGAATAGCTTCCTGAAGATGAATTTGGAAGTTTTCAGGAGTAAGGAGTGTAAGAGGTCTTTGGCGGACTAACTATAACTGGTTACATGTCACACTCGGAAAAGAGGCCCATTGCCCACCCGCTCCAAGCTCCTTGCCCTTCCCTTTCTCTGCTTTCTCCCCAGGGCAAGATAAGGACACCCCCAGTGTCCCAAGTGCCATTACAACTGGGTGCAGAAATCAACAAGAGGATGTTCAGTCTAAACTCTGAATTACCAGGGGAGGAAAAAAATCCATTTTTAAGTCAAGTGATCATCCTCTGTCCAATTACACATGGTAAGTCGAAGCCACAGAGGTAACTCTGAGGGGCCCACGTATGTGCACCAGGAAGGGAAACCATGGATTTCGTAGAAATTCTTAAGTGTGTCCACAAGTGTGACCTAGTTCTCGCTCCCTACACTCAACCACATTAGACCTGCTGGGAAAAGCAGTCAGACAAAGCCTTCAAGGACTAGGCTTGGAAATTGGTGAGAATATGGGCTCGGACTCAGATCTTAAATTGTATATTTTACTGTTGCAAGCTTATGGGACATGAGCTTCAGTAAAGGTTACAAAATGCCATCAAGCTGAGGCTCTTCGGAGAGTGGGGCTTCTTAGGTTTGTGCTGTTTCCTTACCAAGGAGCGTGTGCAAGGCTGGTGTGCGTGTCATGGAAGCCGGACTCCGGGGGATTCCGAGTCTCTCAACCTGCTCACATCACTTTGAATTAATGGCATTATTGCCTTTAAAAGATAAGCAGTACTGTATTATTGAGTCAGTCCTGTTGAGACATTTGCCTAAGACTCATGCCGATAGCTGGAGAATGGCTTTGTTGTCAGTTTGAATCCTGGCTTGGCCACTGGGCTGTGTGATCTGGTGGAGAAGGTTCCTCACTGATAAAATGGGAGATAAAAATATCACTCTCTTAAGTGCATTGTGAAAAGTAAAATACAATATATATAAAGAACAATGTAACTGCCCAATAAAGGCGAATAAAATCATTAGTGTGTATTGAGGGAACCAGTCAGTACCTTGCTGCTATTTGAGTAGAATGCCTATACCTAGGTACACAAACAATAAATAAACAGAAAAGTAGCCACTCCAGGGCCTCCAGCTACCTGGCCCAGAGTCCTGCCAAATGCCTGATGCCATGAGCTGGCAGGTGACAGGACTCTGGGCAAATCTTCCCTATAGCAATTTAAAACATGATGAAGATACCAGCTTCTTTTAGCTAATGATGCCTCTGTGGTGGCTAAACATGCCTTATTTGAATCTTGCACATTACATGTGGGTAAACTCCAGGTGCTTACCAGCTACAAATACCCCTTGAGCACCTGCTATGTGCCAATTACTGCATTTTAAACACTGGAGACACCAGGTAAGAAGAGAAAGACCGTTCTCAAAGTACTGACAGTCTCCTTCCTGGGTGCATTATCAACTTTAACTCTCAGCTCAATGATTACTTCACATTCACCCGTCCACAATTAACACAACACCATGGTTTGTAATGATTTCACCTCCCAGGTTGCACATTTTCAAGTTAAAGAGCATAGCCTTTCCCAGCTGCCAGCATTCTTCATGCCATTGCTGCCAGCCCTACTCTCTCTCTGGTCCAATGACAACAGCATCGCCGCCACTGCTGTCATCATAAAAACATTCATAAGTGACAGGTACGTTTACAATGTATGTTGATGTAAATTGTCTTGTTTACTCTATTCAGACTTCACATAGGGTTAGTTTGCTATGCCCCTACCGGGTTGTAGTCCCCAAACCCCAGGCCGTGGACCAGTACCAGCCGGTGGTCTCTTAGGAACCAGGTTACACAGCAAGAGGTGAGTGGTGGGCAAGTAAAGTTTCATCTGTGTTTGCAGCTGCTCCCCATGGCCACCATCACTGCCTGGGCTCTGCCTCCCGCACATCAGTCGCGGCATTCGATTCTCATGGGAGCATGAACCCTCCTGTAAACTGCACCTGCAAGAGTCCAAGTTGTTGTGCTCCTTATGAGACTCTACGGTCTGCTGACCCCAGTGGCACTGAGGTGGTGATCCTAGCACTGGGACCCTCGAGTTGCAGGGAGCACAAACTCAGGGCTCCCACTGATTCTGCTCTATGAGGAGTTATCTCATTATTTTGTGTGTGTTATGATGTAATAATGACAGAATCAAGTGCACAGTACATGTAATGTGCTTGAATAATCCTGAAACCATCACCCCCGGCCCCACTCAATGGAAAAATTGTCTTCCATGAAACTGCTCCCTGCTGCAAAAAAGGCTGGGGCTGCTACTAGAGGGCCCAGTTTCTGCTGGATTTTAGTATCTCTGTTGATGAGCCGAGATGCTCGATGTGCTTTTTGACCACAGCAGGTCATGGGGTCCTTGTCCTCATGGCACAACCTACACGGTCTCTACCAACCTTCTACTCTAGGTTCAGACTCAGGGAACTGCATTTTGTGTTTTAAATTTAAATCAGTGTTTCTCCCAAATCCACGGTTTTGCATCTATTATCCTTGAAGGTCATCTACTCTCTTTGAACCCATTTAGAGATTTGATCATTCTCAAGGTGTGAGGTCAGACCCTAAAGTGTCTTTAGGGATGTACTGGGATGATCTTACATTGCCCTGAGACTGAAAGGACTTTATCTTAGTCTTTTATCAATTTTATTCAGTAAATTTGTATCTCTAGAATCTCAGTCAGTACATTTCTCTACCTAGACAATTTTTCTTATTATTGCTTCAATAGGTGGTTCCCTAACCAAATGTGCTGACAGTTCAATACAAATTGCATCTGTACTTACACATATTTTGGTGTAAATGTTTGAGAAATCACTTTTAAATCTCAAATACAGACACCAGTTTCCACCTACCTAATTGCCCTATTACTCTCACTTGGGATGATGTGATATCAGCACTGTGGTGAAATGACACAGCCATTCTAGTCGGTCATGCCCAGGCCACACCAATGATCAAAATGTGACTATCATACTTGTGTCCACAAGTTTCTTTATATGTATTTTCATATTGACCAGTTTTCCATATTACCTAAATTCCCCCCCAAAAAACTGTCAGAAAATCTCAAGTTGAAAGGAAAATTCCATTTTTCTCCAGCAACTGCTAGATTTAAATTAAGGTGACCATAAGGATAAATGTTATTCTTAACACCAGCTTTCCAGGGACAGATAGTTCATGATTTCTAAGGAAGCCTTCTGTGTTAGCTCAGGTTACTGTATCAAAACACCCCTGACTGGGTGACTTAAACAACAGAAATTTATGTATCATAGTTCTGGGAATGAGGAAGCACACAGGTGGCTTCTTACTGCACCTTTCTGGTATATGAACTTGGAGAAAGACAGAGATCTCTACAAATCCCAACATGAGGGACCCACGCTCATGACCTTGTCTAACCCTAATCAACTCCCAAAGACCCCACCTCCAAATACTATGTATTACCACATTACAGGACAGGCCTTTCAGAAATGAACAGATGAATTGGGGGGAGACACATTCAGCCCATAATACCTTCTGATTAAGTAATGATCTCTAAGTTCAAAACAACTCCAGACTATCAAGGCAAGATATAATGAAGCTTTGCGTTAAAAGAAATCAAAATATTTAAAGCAAAAGCAGAGGAATTATTTCCTATGAGAGGTAAGGGAAGGCATGATAATGCGTGACGGTGTTGCTGCTGGTGGCTAACTTACACGTCACTGCAGGTACTCCTTTATCACATTTACATTCCCTGTTATGTAGAGGCCCTCGATAGGTAAATATAAGTTTCAGTACCCTAAATATACACAGGCTGTCCCAAGAATCACCTATAAAGTCCCATACGGAGAGAAATTGGGAACTTGTAGCTAAATGTACATTAATTTATAAAATATTTTATAAAATTTTACAAAATAATTATAAAATATTCTCTACGGGTTGGCCGTCTCTTTATAAAATGTTGTAATGAATATTTTGTAAATAAATTTACATTTAGCTACAATTTTCCATTTTCCCTATGTAAGATGACCTTCAGGGTCACCTTTGGGACACCTTATGGTTTATACATTAGTTAGACAGTATATATACTATCATAGAGAAACAAAGGATAAAAGATGATTCTTTTCATATTATGAATTCACTAGTAAACATGAGACATTATTAGCCTTATTAGTTATCCATGACATGCCAATTAAAATAGCCAAGTGTCATTTCTTCACCCGTGACATTAATGAATATTAAAGAAAATGCTGGTGAGAAGACGCTGAGATTGTCTATCACACAGCTGCCAGGGATGGAAGTATAAATTAGTACCACCTTCCTAAAAAGCAGTATGGGAATATACATAACAAGAGCTTTAAATATTTTTCTACTTTGAGTCAGCAATCATTTTCAGGCTTACTTCTCAGAAAGTAAAAAATGAAGGAGCAAAACAGCTGGGTAACAAATTCTTACATAATTCAGATTGTTTCAAATAATTTGCTTCCAAAAACTACAAAGGCCCTATTAGCTGGGTAGATCATCCCAAATAATTGTGGTTCGTAGCATATAATGAACTTTAGAGGAGTTCAAAAACCCGAGAATGGCTGCTATAATTAAAATCTTTAATTCCAGCTTATATTCGAGTGTGAAAAAGTTTCTCAGCATCTATACAAATACATAATTGAAAAAGAGGACTAAATTGATACTGAACTTACTAGAAATGAGTAGTATCCCTCCATCGATAATTACATTAAACAAAAACTGAACACCTATTCTTCTTAAGAGCCCCATTTTCAATAACATTTAAATTTTATAGAGCCACGGATTGGTTAACAAAAAATACAGCCGAATGGGAGAGTGAGTTCTAGTGCCCTATAGCACCACAGGGTGACTACAATGTATAGTAACTTACTGCGTACTCTCAAATAGCTAGGAGAGACTGTGAAGCTCCCAACACAAAAGAATAACCAATGTTTCAGGTGATGGACACGCTAATTACTCTGATTTCAACATGACATGTTGTCCACATGTATTGAAACATCACACTGTGCCCCATAGATACGCACATTATGTGCCAATTAAAAATAATAAATGGGAAAAAATTGTATTAACTATCAAAATTTGTGGTCTATTTTGGGTTCATCAACAATAACTTCATAGTACATGCTTATTTTTCTTGGAGAGAAATGTAATCACTTTGTACTACTGAATATATGACTTTAGGATAAACTTCTGGGGAGGAAGTACAATGGAAACAGAGTTTAAAGAAAAATAATAATGTATAACAGCTTGGCGCCTGTGGCCCAACAGTCTAAGGCGCCAGCCACGTACACCTATGCTGGCGGGTTCAAATCAGCCCGGGCCCGCCAAACAACAATGACAGCTGCAACCAAAAAATGGCCGGGCGTTTTGGGGGGCGCCTGTAGTCCCAGCTATGTGGGAGGCAGAGGCAAGAGACTAGCTTGAGCCCAGGAATTGGAGGTTGCTGTGAGCTGTGATGCCACAGCACTCTATCTAGGATGACAGCTTGAGGCTCTGTCTCAAAAAAAATAAAAAATAAAAATAAATAATGTATAAGATTGCTATTAATGAAAAGCTTTAATGCATTTTTAAAAACGATAACAGGGTATCAAATCACTTAGGTATTGATAGTCCACCTGAAATATGTTAAAGTATCAGAATGTCTGTCGCCATTATTTAAAATTACAGTGAAAAAAATATGTGAGGTGACACATTGTGATAATCATTTAGGGAGTAGGTATGAAAATGGAAAAATGTCCAGAACAGAGTTAGAAGGCACTCAGTGCACAGACTACCTTTCAATAATTAGAATTTGGGGTCAGGCACAGTGGCTCACTGCTCTAATCCTAGCACTCTAGGAGGCCAAGGCACCTGGGTTGCTTGAGGTCAAGAGTTTGAGACCAGCCTGAGCAAGAGTGAGACACCCCCCGACCCACCCACGGTTTCTACTAAAAATAGAAGAACTAGCTGGACTTGGTGGGGCATACCTGTAGTCCTAACTACACAGGAGGCTGAATCCAGGACATCACTTGAGCCTAAGAGTTTGAGGTTGCTGTGAGCTATGATGACACCACCATGGCGGTCTAGTGGGGGGCAACAGAGTGAGATTCTCTCTCCAAAAAAAAAATTTAGGATTTGGAAACAAAGCTTTCCATAACACTTGTCTTAAATCGAGATTTTCTCATTTATTAGCACAGGTCCCTTAGGTTTTCCCATATAGATTATAGCAGGCAGTGCAGAAAAGCAGCGAGTCAGGGCACCATCTCCCAACCGAAGATGTTTTCAAAAGAGCTGCTTTCAGTATCTCGGAGTTATCAGCCCTTTTTTTAACACTAGCTACCAAGCAAGCTTCTTTTAAAACCATTTGATTTAAAATCAGAAAGGATTCTTAAATGTAAAAATCATAAAAATAAAATTTAATAATCTCTCTTAAGGACCAGCAAAATTCCTGGAGAATTTTTCACTTTTAGCACAATTTGCTTCCAAAGTTCACCATTTGGAGTATTAGTTCCAATAAGAACAGCCAAGAAGCTCCAGAATTAAATAGAGAAATACAAATAATCAGATATTAGAAATTATGGGGAAAAACTATTTTATGATCAAGGGTCCTTTCCACAAAATATCAAAGGAAGATAAAAGCCTTGATGAAACTTCTTCCTCTGCCTTTCCCCGCCATAGTCCCACCTAATCCGCAGTTTCTAATTCCTGCTCACACCGTGGCCTGTCCTGTAATAGGCATCTGTTCCCATCACCCCAAACCACGCTAGACCTGCTCTCTCTGAGGCCAGCCCTGAGCCTATAAACTTCCCCTCCAGTGGTTTCTGCTTTATTTTCCTCTAGTTCTCTTCTCTCAATTGTTTGACAGAGCCGATCGCTTTCTGTGTGTTGAACCTGCCATCATCCCTGACATCCACCATCTTACTCTTCTGACACTAACTACGGTTTGCACGGCTCCTTCCAAGGAATCTCTTTACCCATCCCCTACGTGGAGAAGGGCATCCCTGCTGGTCGTTCTTGGCCCTCTCTCGGCTCCACACTGTCCATGGAGCAGCCCTTTCACTTCTATGGCTTTTAATTATCACCTCCCTGCAAGTAGGTCTATTTCCTAAATGTATACTTTTCAAAGAAATCTTACCTAAAATGCTTCCTGTCCAACTGTTTAGCCTCTTCACACACCTAAGCTCAACATATCCTTATTTTCACACCTCTAAAGTGCTCCCCTCTCTCACCTAACCCCTTCCACTCAAACGAGTAAAAAGTTCCACCACTTTCTTTGACATTTCCTGTCCACGCTTTCCTGGACCCACTTCTTCATCATCCGACTGCCCCATTCTCATTTTTCACTGTTGCAGGCCTAGTTCTGAGTGTCATCATTTCTGACCTGCTCCGACTTTCAGCTTTCTAACCAGCCAGTCAGCTTAACTACCACCGGCTCCACTAACAATTACCCAGTCAACAGCATCCTTTCTCTACCTCCCGCGGTATTTTACCCATACAGTTCATCGTACCCACATCTGCCGCCCTCAGAGTCCACTTGCTGAGACTATACCCCTAGTCCACCACCCATCAATCCTGTCCACAAACTAAATCTAATTTCCTTATGGAAATGCATCGTACAATCAGTACATCACCAGAATCCAAACCAGGATGTAGCGGACAGCAAGCACTAAAACGTTCGAAAAGAAAAAGAAAGGAGGGAAGAAAGAGGACCAAATGGACAGCCACATTTCCTCCCGAACCTTTACAGAATTCCTATTATAATAACTGGATCGCATCAACTCACAGTGCATCTCCAGGCCCGATCTAGTTCTGTTTAAGAATTTCACAAGAAGAAGACATAAAGATGAGCGTGAGAATGAACGAAGCATGTCCTAGAAGGTGCTTAAAGATTCTTAAACAAAAGGAGGGGCACGAGAACAGTAGCTGATTCTTCGTGATCTCAGTAGAATTCCTTGTCAAACACAAACTGGGTGACGCCAGCCACCGAACTTAAGATGCCCCAAGATTTCCGCCATTGAAATGAGAGTTGTAAAGTGCCCAGCAAGGATTATATCACTCTCTTCTTGTAACAAGGCTACAGACATGTGAAAGAAAGCAAACTTGAACTGATGCCTGCTCAGAACTGGGCCACTGTGTTCTCCCCATGAGTATCCCTCTGGGGGGAATTCTTGTTCACTTTGGCCCTCCCGAGTAAAGGTGACTAAAGGCAGAGATTACACATAAACTGTCCTCGTGTAAGGTTATGGGGAGGAAGCTAGAGGTTGCAGGGAGCTGGCCAGGTGCAGTGAGAGGTGAGCTTCAAAAGAGGGGTAAACACAGTGGGAGTGCAGCTGCTTTCTCTGAAGCTTATCTGAGATCCTTGGCTGGGAAACCAAGACTTGAAATCTCTAGATAAAACGCTTGTTGTGACAAAGCTGGTGTGCCTTGGCTTTGCTTGGAAATACCATAGAAGCAGCTTTCCTTGCAACCTGTTTCTCTTATTCAGTATGTAGCTACGCATGAAAGTAATGCATAAGACCCTTCGTGGAAACCTTCAGGACTTGAAGAAATGTTACTACCCATTACACGGAGGGCGGGAATTTGAATGTTTCACATGAAATACTTTCTACCTGAACCCCATACGTTAGGTCACAAGGAAACAAAGATGCCAGATGCCAAGTCCAGATTCCAAGATGTAAGGCCAACTGAAACAGAAGGGAAATTATTACTGCTGTTTACTACTGATAAAATATGAAATTTGCGAGACCACAGACTCAGAGAAACCAGGACAATGAAGTGGAACCCCTGCCAGCAGGAGCAGCTGACCCCAACTACAGGCTCCCAGGATCATCCCAGGAGAGAATGGGATATCAAGAGGGAAAAATAAACTGAGGAAGGATTTGTTTTCTTCCTAGATTTGCTGGTTTGAGATGCAGGGCGAGAATTCTGTCTCTATGACAGTCTGTTTACCTAAAATGAATCTAATATTTTTAAATATTTATTTATTTACATTTAGAGACAAAGAGTCTCACTCTCTTGCCCCAGGCTAGAGTGCCGTAGCATCAGCCTAGCTCACAGCAACCTCAAACTCCTGGGTTCAAGTGATCCTCCTGCCTCGGCCTCCTGAGTTAAATGGAACTACAAGCACCTGCTTCAACACTCAGCTAATTTTTCTACATTTAGTAGAGATGAGGGCCTCACTCATGCTGAGGCTGGTCTTAAACTCCTGCTCAAGTGACCCTCCTGCCTTGTTCTCCCAGAGTGCTAATATTATAGGTGTGAGCCACTGTGCCTGACTGAAACGAACAATATTTAAAGTTAAGCTGAGCTCACTTTGAGTAGAGAAGAGGTGTTCTGGAATTATTTCTGTACCACAGATATTCTTTTTTTTTGCATTTTTTGGCCAGGGCTGCATTTGAACCCACCACCTTCCGCATATGGGGCTGGCGTTCTACTCCTTTGAGCCACAGGTGCCACCCTATACCACAGATATTCTGAGAAGAATTACTACCACCAATTTCCAAGAGAGATAATGTGACAAACCCCAAATGAGATAAAGAAAGACATTCCTTAAATATTCAAGAAATGATTCCTAACTCAGGGAAAGGAACGTTCATGGGAGATGCTATCAGAATTGCCTGGGAGAAGGGGGTGGTTATTTTAGTTACTGCCCTCCTTTCCCCTGTTTTCTCACCTGTATACTGTAATCTGTTACTGAAAGGTTTGTTACATAAAATAAAGACTATGGTCATACAATAATACTTTGAGATGATTCTTAAGGCACAGCTCCAATAACATTGATCATAATAACCACTAATAAAACCTGTTTATTTGATAGGCAAATATGTAAGTAAGCCCTTTACATGGACTATTTAATTCTAGTAAACTACTAAGAAGGAAATGTTCCTATTATAATCTTTAAACAAAGCAAATGAGCAAACTGTCCGAGGTCACAACTAGTCTGGCTTCAGAATCCATGTCACTTCTCAAAAATACTACTTAACTACACCAATTCATAGAACGCTTCCAGCCAGGATTGAAGGCCCTCTGTATCACACCTGCAGCTCCTTCTGCTGGCATCTCCTTTATTTGCTCTCTTCTACAGCAGCAAAACTCTTCCTAAGAGCTGTCTGTTCTCGTAGACTTCAATTCTCCTCCTTCCCATTCTCTCTTAACCCCATTCTAACAACCGCTATTACTTTACCTAAACTGCTTTGCAAGATCAACAAAGACCTCCACATAAGTAAATCCAGTGCTCAATCCTTGCCTTTACCTCATTTGAACTATGAGTAGCAACTATTACAATCCCTCCTTCTTCACTTGTGTGACACAACACAGTATCTTGTTTACCTCAGAGGTCACTTCTTTTCAATCTTGTTAGTGCCTTTTCCTCCTCCTAATGTAACTGCACCAGCCCAATCTGGCTTACATTTTATGTGACAAAGTTTTGAGTAGTTTTTCAGTTGCCAAGGACCCCCCCAGGTTGAAGGTCACCTAACCCGAGCATGTCCAGATGAACCAAGTGTAACAACCATGGGCGGAACTCAAGTGCTCACACCCAAGAGCAGGGAGGGGCTGAATTAAGCAGAAGACACTGTGTAGCAGGAGCCAGGATCTGATGAGATTGTGCCTTGGCATCACCCCATGCAGGATCCGGTCACAGCATGTCTCCTGGCCTCACAGCCATTGTCAGATCCTTATCAGATTATACCTCATTGCCCTCTGTCTATAAAACCAACTCAACTGCCTTGTTTGGGGACACATTTCTTTGGGAACTATCCCCAGTGTGCTCCCATCTTGTGCCAAATAATAACAACCCTCTTGCCATACCCAACTTGGCTGTGTCTATTGACTTCATAGACTCCAAGTGAAGGAACCGCTCCATGTGAGAGTAACATTATCCTCCAGTGTTGGTGGCTCCAGGGCTGACTCCTTGGTGATCGCCTCCACTATATTCTCAAGTCCCTGGTGGTCTCATGCAAGATCATGGTTAAGTTAGAAGTCCACATGCATGCTGATGACTCCAGCCCAGACCTCCCTCCTGAACTTCTGCTCATAAATGCCTAGATATCCAACATGTACTTGGACATCTAATAGGAACCTCAAATTCAACACATACACAACTGACTGAATCCCTGATTGACCTCCATGTTGGTTGCTGTTGTTGGAAATTTCATCTTTCCAATGGCTCAAGTCAAAAATCTTGGTATTATCCTTGATTAAAAATATGTTCTATGGAGTACCTCAAAGGTCGCCATATATACACACACACATAAGGAAAATGGGAAATTGTAGCCAAATATACTTTTAGTTATATAATGTTACAAAACATTTCTCTATGTGTTGATATATAAAAATATTAAAGGCTGGGAGTGGTGGCTCATGTCTATAATCCTAGCACTCTGGGAAGTCAAGGTGGGCGACCATCCCTAATAAAAATAGAAAACCTAGCTGGGTGTGGTGGTGGGTGCCTGTAATCCCAATTATTTGGGAGGCTGAGGCAGGAGGGTCACTTGAGACCAAGAGTTTGAGGTTGCTGTGAGCTATGATGAAGCCACAGCACTCTGCTGGACAATAGAATCAGATTCTGACTCTCTCTATAAATACATATGTATATGTATTATGTTAATAATATTACTATATATTAAGATATATATATATATATAATATATAAACATAAAATGAGTATTTTCCTATGTATGGTAACTGTGGGGACAGCTTCTATTTCTGTCACAACAGAAATCCTATAGCCTCTTCTTTCAAAAATATTAGAGCACAAAAATACGTCTTGTGACTCTGCAACTACTGCCCTGACCAAACATGCCCGGTTTCACTCTCTAAAGTGTCCTGATTTGAAAATAGTTACCCAAATAAAAAGCCCTCCGGGATCTCATGCTCTCGCCTGGTGTTACCATTAGGCCTCATCTGTTACTTTCACTGTCCCAGACTCCCCGCCAGCCACACAGGTACCCTTGCCAACCTTTGGGAAACAAGGCAAATCCCTGCTTTTGTCATTTTGTTCTAGTCGTTCTCTTTGTCTAGAATACTATTCTTCCAGATAGCCTCATGGCAAGTCCCTTACTTCAAGTGTTTGCCCATTTATTACTCCCTGAGACCCTTGATTAATACTGCACAGAGCCCATCCTTATACCCCTCGTCCCATTTACCCTCCTCATCTTTATTCCGTCTCCATTGTTGCATTCACCACCTTTCAACATACTATAAAATTTTAGTCATTAGTTCATTTCATTTAATACATTATCTCCCTCCACTGCAACGAAAGCTCTATGAGTACAAGGCTTTTGTTATTTTGTTTACTAATGTAGCTCATGGGTAGAGTATGCATGAGACCTTTGTAGGTGACCAATTAATAAACTATTCAATGGAGAAACAGACACACACACTAGGACAAAGACAGAGGTCATTGTGCTCTCTATCTTAGACACCTGTGCTCTCGCTTTCCTAGATCACTGCCTTGCCTCTTGTCACAATCCTGCTTGAAACAGGCAAGGCCAAAAGTTTAACTTTAGCTCAGAAAAACCTCTTCTCCCTTCCTTCCGACACAATAAGTTAATGATAAACAGACAGATTGAATGCAGAACTCTGAAATTATTAAAATTTTGGAACTGGAAATCAAAACAAGAGACTGCAGTATTCTTAATGACCTGGCTGCAGATAGAGATGCCTGGCACTGAATCTTTGCTACTTAGCGATGAACTCAGTTCATTTTAAAACTTGCTGGAGTTTTGATTCAAAGGAATCCCTGACCAATACTGCCACCTATTGATAAGTAGGTGAGAAGTCGGGACAGCAGAAGGTGCAATGACAGGAAAGACAATAATGAAAAATACCATGAAGTCTGTAAAATAAACTGCTCTTCCCAAAGAATTTAAATTGAATTACATAATAGAATGAATAAAAGATTGTGTAAATGCAAAAAATTACAGTAATCTCCTTTGGAAAAGAGGAACCATCACAAATGCATTGACAGTCATTTATAAATCCCAACTCCTTTACTTTTCACCAGCAACTCCCTTATGAGTTAAAATGTTTGGGACTCAATGCAAATATATTTGTTTTTATTTTCTCTTGCACAAAAAATGAGTAAAAAATAAATGTATCCTAAGATTAAAAATTCACAAGAAAAAAAATCATAGCAAAAGCGCTTGCTTTAATACCAGGACATGTATAGACTACTCTTTAGACATGTACTGGGGGGATTGTATTTAAATGCAATATTGTTCAATATCCATGGATTTGGGTCCTGAGTTCTAAGAAGAACTTAAAATGACATTTTCTTTACCAAAATCTGGTACTTTTTCATAATCAAAAACCTGTTGTGTTTCCCCACCCATTCCAGGTAGGTAGTAAGCATGGTGAAATTGGTTGGCATATGCTTTAGAAAACCTTTTATTTAAAACATCATATTCACTGCTGTCTTTTTTTTGAAGTTGTATACTCCTAAAATATTATAAGCACTTAATTTTTCTCTTATATTGTTTTTTCATCATACCATTAATAAAGCATCATTTTGCTAATTGCAAAATTAATACATATCATCAAACCAGAAACACAATAAACCATGCTTTGAAAGCCCTAAAGAATAAAAATTTGCAAAAGGAAAAAACTAAAGAAGGAAACAAGTTTTTCTCTCCCACATGTGTTTCCACTTTAAAAATTATACAGGAGCAGAAGAAACAAAAGAATAGAAACAACCTTTAACATCAATAAAAACAATCCATTTTTCAACTAAAAATAATATTACTGGAAAAAAGAAAAAGCAAAAATACTCATGAACACACAGAATGAAAAGTAATGATTCCAAGAGAAGATAATTTCAAAAAAGATATTTAATTATAAAATTTCCTTTTAAATAAAAAAACAATGGCACAAATCACCACAAAATTATTATTTAAGTGATCATACCCACAGGCTGCTCTTGTAATTCTATGCTAAAAATTTATGACTGTTCTCATTAACAGCATTTTCTCTCCTAATTAGAATGACATCAAGAGCTTCTGAGAATGTGTAATTTTTCCTAAAGTACGACTAAAAGTATCATAAACACAGTTTATGCAGCATTCATGTACATCACCTTTTATTTACTATACTCTAAACTCATAAAATATTTAACATTCTCTCTTCCTTCATTTCTCTTATTTACAGTACAGAGGCTCCTTTCTCATCACAATACAGTTTGTGCACTCAGATCCCTGGGAATGGTACTTTCTGCAACATTTTAATAAATTGACTCTGATTATTTAAAATAACTACACAAAGAAAAGCTTGTTCACATGACTGTGTCATACCCAGAAGAATAACTCCTCCAGTAGACTTATTCAGGAATTTTAAAGAAAATCCCTCTTTAAGTAAAATATATTATTCAACCACTACTGGATTATAACATCCTACATATTTACAATGCCCATGTGACCACAGGTAAAGCCACCTGTGACTTTTTCAATTCCGTTTGGAAGCACCTAATACACACTAAGTGATCTGGCCCTCCCTCTGTTTTTATCCGTAATCCAGTTATTTCACGTGGGTATACCTTATTTATTCTGAGGATATCAGTATTTAATGGTTGAGTAATGACTGGCAGCTTCTGACAGTCCTCTCTTCTTGATGGAGGATATAGTTCTGTGCACATATGACAGATGAACTGGAAAAAAATGCAAATCACCTCATGTGATACAGCACAAAGAAGCAGAATGTTATTATTGGAACAAATGATTCAAAGAGTTGAATACTAACGTTCCAGGGACAGGCATACTGTGAAATTAGGTCTGTTTGAATATGTGCTGTCTTTACAGCTCGCCAAGTCTGGTATTTATCTTTTTCTTTAAAAAGCTAACCTAACAGGGGGAGGGCAGAGGTGAAGGAGTAAGAAAGGGAAGAAAGCAAGCATTATGGGATGTATGATTTTAGGAGAAAAAAGTGAGTAGAAAGAGAATATATTTTCTTATTAAGAAAAATGATATCACACCTGGACACATTTCACAGAGAGTATAAAAATAGCCCATAAGTTAATGAAGCCTCTTTCCTTTTGCTCCGCAAATATTTGTTTTATAATGTTAATAACAGTTAACATAATTCTGGCAGCAGCACAAATCTATAACTTTTTAAGGCTTGAGAGTGTCACTTTTTAATAGTTGGGTACAGTTGAATAAAAGTCCTGCCATTTCTTTTATTTACACTCTTGACTCAGCAAGAATTAGTACAGAAGTCCGCAAGGATGGTTAGCGGCAACTTGTTCATTCCTCTACAATGGCTTTGACTTTATAACCCACTC
>CAUYON010105674.1:0-11106 GCA_963573935.1 Arctocebus calabarensis
TGATTGGTGGGATCACACCTACGGTGCATCTTACAAGGGTACAAGTGAAAATTACTAAATGTAGAATATAAATGTCTTCATATAGTGATTAAAAGGCCATGAAGGCTTTGTTAAATAGTTCAATGAAAATATTTCAGATTGTATATAAAGTCAGCACATTGTGCCCCATGATTGCACCCATGTACACAATTGTGATTTAATAAAAAAAAAACCCAGTATTATGGAACACTTTTTCTCTGATTGAATCCCAAATTTTAAATTTCAATGTTACTAAAAATTCTTAAAGTTTTATTTATTCTGAGATCTTATGAAATATAATTTTCCAGTAGATATTATGGTTTTTCTTCCTCCTTTCTCCTGAGATCATGGATTTCCTCAGTATTGAAGAGATTTCTTGCCTTCCCCTAGCATTTATCACCACAAAATAGTACTGGGAATTATTGGGAAACTTGAGCTAGTTTCATAGCCCTGCACAGGGCTATGCAGACAGAAGTACATTTTTTAGGGATGCTCGTGAGATGCCGACTTCTCAAACAGAAGTCTAACTCAGAGTAGACTTTATTTTTCTCAGGTAATGATCATAACTATATTCTGATGGAATTTTTTTTCCTGTTTTTTAACACTACCTTGGGCACGATAGCTTCCCAGTGATTTCAGATATTAAAAAGGCCAGTTCTCATTATCCAGTTTAAAACTTCAGTCTCCTATTAATATTTTTTCCTCCTCCTCAAAGCTTCATCTTTGGAGGCTCCTGAAAGGTTGGGTGTACTTTATTATTCCTCTCTTCCTTCTTATATTTTCTCAGCATTGGGGTACGTGGTAGAGGTAAGGCAGAAAATGTAACAAGCTTTTTATTTATTTATTAAAAAAATTTCTTTTTCTTTGTAAATGTGTTTTTTGTAACTTTTCTAAAGTTGTTGCATCTGTCTGTTTTGCCTGTTTCAACTAGATTGGAGGAAGCTAGAAGAGAGAATTGTATAATTTTTTAGTTACCTAGTTAGGAGAACGGGCTGCGTTATTTAGGTAACATGTTTCCTTCAGAATTCGTTCTGTTAGCCATCTAAATACTGCTTCATTGACAAGAGAATTAAATAGGAGCAGATGGACTGGCGAAACTTATTAAAGGTAGAGTATTAATGTCTTTATATAGTGATCAAGGAAATGCCATGAAGGATATCTGTAACAGTATGATCAAAATATTTCTAAATGTATATGAATTGTGCCCTGTGATTGCACCAATGTACATAATTATGATTCAATAAAATTATTAAAAAAATAAATAAATAAATTCACCATTAAAAAAAAAATCTAACGGAAAAAAAAAAAGTACCTTCTACTCCTATATTTAACTTTTCCAATGTCTTCTAGGGTAACTGACCTATTCAAAATTTCAATTTCTTTTTGTGTTCATTTATATTTTTCCAGGAATTCAATAATTTTGTTTCCAGATTTTCCAGTTGGTTGCCATAGAATTCTATGTAATGTTGTTTTATAATTATTTCTCTCTCTTTTTTTTCTGGTATTTTATCACCCTTCTAATTTTTTTTTAATCTATTGTTGGGGATTCATTGAGGGTACAAGATACCAGGTTACAATGATTGCATTTGTTAAGTAAAGTCCCTCTTACAATCATGTCTTGCCCCCAAAAGGTGTGGCACACACCAATGCCCTTCTAATTTCTAATACTAATTGTATTTTTCCTCTCTCCCCCATTTGTTCCCAATAGTGGGCATAGGATATCTATTTATATTATAAAGATTAGATTAGATTTGGCATAGAACTATCATATGACCCAGAAATTTCACTCCTATGTATATGTTTAAAAGAATTGAAAACAGGTATTTGTATACTCATATTCATAACTGCATTATTCATAACAGTCACCAGGTGGAATAATCACAAGCATTTATCAACAGATGAATGGATAAACAAACTGTGGTAGACACATACAATAGAGGATACCAGACATAAAAAGACATGAAATTTTGATATTTGCTACAATGTGGATATGTTTTGATATTAGAATGTTGTGTGATGTGAAATAAGCCAGACAAAAAAGCACAAATGTTGCTTGATTATAAAAAGCAGAATAGAGGGTACAGGAGTGAGGAAAGGAAGGAAGGATGAGTTATTGTTTTACTGGGGACAGAGAATTATGAATGATGAAAGTTTTGTGTATAGATGATGCTGATGGTTACACAACACTGTGAATATATTTAATACCACTGAATTACACACTTATAAATGGTTAAAACGATAAATATTATCTATTTTGCCACAAAAATTAGATTAGGAATTTTTAAATTCTTCACATTATATTTTTGACTCTTTTGGTATTTACTTTTGTTAATTCCTTTGACTGGATTATTTGCTGTTCATTTTTTATTTCCTAAAATGAGCTCATTTCCTCTCATTTCTGTCTTTTTTAACAATGACAGTATTTAAGACTGTTGAAATGAGTTTAATATACCAAAACATAGAATTTATTGCTTTCTAGATAATTTTTTATTCCAATTTTTATTTATGTATTGGTCCAGAGGTTACTTATATTCTAAGCAGGTTAATGGTTTGGGAGTAATATTTTTATTATTCCTTTGTATTCTAAAATATTGGCCAGAAAATATCCCATAAAATCTTCAGTTTTTTGAATTTATCAAGTTTTGTTTGTGGCCAAGTACATGGCTGATGACTTATATATACATATATATATTATTGACATTATATATCTTATATGTCCATATAAAATTGAGATATAAAAATGGACATGAGAAAAAAGCATCTTCTATATCTGTAAGTTGCAAAGTTCTGTATACATCTATTAAATTGAGCTAGTTGATTATAATAGTCACATCTTCTATGTCCTGACTAATTTTTATCTTCTAAATGTCAGATTTTGAAAGAGGTATATTAACATTTTTACCATAGTTGTGTGCATGTTTTTAAATCAGATAGTGCTATTTCTAACTATTTTTGCCTTATGTATTTGCCCGATGTGATGCTTGCTTAGAATTTAGAGATTCAGGACTAATATCTTCTATTTAAAGTGTGTCTTTTTTCATTACATACTATCTCTAATTTGATATTTTTATCTGAAATTTCATATTACCTAAGTTGTCAATTCTGCTTTCTCTTTGTATTTGGTATTTCTTTCCTCCCTCCCTTCCTTCCTTCCTTCCTTTTTTTTTTTTTTTTTTTTTTTTGAGACAGAGTCTGACTCTGTCACCAGGCTAGAATGTCTTGGCCTCAGACTAGCTCAAAGAAACCTCAAACTCTTGGGTTCAAGTTATCCTCCTGCCTCAGTCCCAAGTAGCTGGGATTATAGGTACTCACCATGACGTCTGGTCATTTTTTTCTATTTTTAGTAGATATCAGGTCTCTCTCTTGCTCAGGCTGGTCTTAAACTTCTGAGCTCAAGTGTTCCTCCTGCCTCAGTCTCCCATTGGGCTAGGATTACAGGTGTGGGCTACCATGCTTGGCCTGCCTGGTATTTCTTTAGTCTTCACCTTTCTATATCACTTCATTTTAGCTATGCCAAAACATTAAACATTTGAATTTTTTTTCCTAATCTGAAGAGTCCCTATCTTTTATATGTAAATTCAGCTCATTCACATTTAGTGTAATAGTCTATATAATTTGATTTTATTCTTTTATCTTATTTTTACTACTTATTTTATTTTTCATCTCTTTGCTTTTTTCTCACTTATTCTTATGATTATTCATTTCTTTCACATTTGTTAATGTGGAAGCTCTCCTGAATATTTTTCTTCACAATTATATCAAAATATGGTAACAACCCTCCTGTCACACCACCACCAAGCACTGTGTACCTCCTCCCAGTGAAATAAAACTTTTAAAACACTTTTACTGTTCTTCTTCACTCTTTCCACATATTCTCAATTGCTTGTTTTTTTCTAAGATAGTTTGGTGTTCTCAGTTTGAAAATATACTAAGTTTTTCCCTTATGATAAGAGTTTTTACTTTCATATTACAAATTTATTTTTTTTTTGGTAGAGACAGAGTCTCACTTTATCACCCTCAGTAGAGTGCTGTGGTATCACAGCTCACAGCAACCTCCAACTCCTGGGCTTAGGTGATTCTCTTGCCTCAGCCTCCCAAGTAGCTGGGACTACAGGCACCCACCACAACACCTGGCTATTTTTCTGTTTTGCAGTTTGGCTGAGGCCAGGTTTGAACCCGCCACCTTAGGTATATGGGGCTGGCACCCTACTTGATGAGCCACAGGCGCCGCCCTACAATTTTTTTTTCCTATTACACATTTTCAGTCATGCTATTCCCATCCATTTAAACCTAACGATATAATTCAAAGATCATTCATTACTTAATGACTGCCTCCCTTTCTTTTGCATCTTTCTTTGTGTTAGAGTCTTTCTTTGGATTCATTTCTTATTTGATTAAAGTACATTCTTGGCATCTTTTATTCAACAGTGGATTGCCCTCTTGCCTGAGTATGAGACTCTAAGGTCACTGTCCTTTGTCTCAATGTCTGTAGTTGGTATTCCATTGTCCTGCAGATGCTAGGATTGTGATTTTTGAAAAAACCCACTTCTTAGCAAACTAGCAATAGAAGGGAACTTCCTTAATGTAGTAAAGTTTCCTCCAAGAACACTTACAGCAAAACGTCTAATAGTAAAATGTTGGAACTTTTCACCTTAAGGTAGGGAATGAGGCAAGGATGCTCAATTTCACCACTTCTGTTTAATATATTATTGTTGGTCTCAGCCAGTTTAAGAAGAGAAGACAAAGAAAATTATATGAATTAGAAAGGAAATAAACTTATCATTAGTTATAGGCAGTGGGATTGTGTATGTGAAAAATTTAAAGTAATCTACAGACAATGTGTCTAATTAATAAGTGGACTTAATGAGGTTGCTAAATACAAGTCAATATATAAAATATTGCTCTAATTTGTACCTCTTTAATTATCAATATGTGTAACACCAGAAAAATAATCTCCCAAACAATGTAGAATGAAAGAAGCAAAGGATTTTTAAAAAATCCAGCATCATATTATTTCATTTGACTAATATTTTTAAAAGGCAAAGCTAAATTGTATTGTTTAGTGACACATACATAACATAGTTTATTGTAGAAGTCAGGGGTTACAAAAATTAGAAATCCTTCTCTCTGGTGGAGGGTAAGATTCTGATTGCTAAGAGTACAGTGGGGCAGAGGGAAAACTTCTAAGGTGTTGACAACATTCTGTTTCTTGACCTGGACTGTAGTTACACAGATATTTACTTTCTATTTATCCTAAACCTCATATTTGTATTACATGTTTGCTATGTATGTATAGATTATAAGATCCCAGTTTTCTTTATGAAAATGGATACCATGTTAATCAGCAAGAAGACTCAACAGGGCATGGGGCTCACATCTATAATCCCAGTATTTTTGAAGATCACTTGATGCCAGGAGTTTAAGGCCAGCCAGAGTAATATAGTGAGACCCAGACACTACAAAGAATTTTAAAAATTAGCCAGGCATGGTGGCCTGCACCTGTAGTCTCAACTACTTGGGAGGCTGAGACAGGAGGATTGCTGGAGCCTAGGAGTATGAGGCTACAGTGAGCTGTGATCATACCAATGAGCTCCAGCCGGGTGACTTAGTTAGACCCAGTCTCTATTTATTGTCTTAATCAAAATTGCCAGTGAGGATTTTTATAGAAATTTTATACTAATCTAAAAATATACATGTACATTTCAAAATGAATATCTGTGTAAAGTACTAGAATAAAACATGAAACCATTTGAAAAATAGCACTCTTGGAGTGGGGAGTAAAGGACAAAACTCAGAAGCCAGAAAAGGAAAAAAATGAACATATGTAAACACATTAAAACAAAATTCTGTGTGGAAAAAATACTAAAAGCAAAATAGAAAATAAGTGAAAAGTTAGAAAAAACAATTGCAATTCATATGACAGATAACTAGCTAATTTCCTTAATATATATTCTTCTCTGACAGATCAATGAAGGAAAAAAAATTCAGCTCCAAAGAAAATAAGCATTGAGCAAAAAAATATATACATATATGTGTATAATATAAATGGCTTAAAGACATACAAAAAGATGGACTCCATTTCACTCTTAATTAAGGAAATTCAAAACAAAAAAATGACATATGTTTTTCATAAGAAAGTTTGATAATCTAAAGTGTTAGTGTGGAGGGCAACGCAAACAGGCATTTCCAAGCACTTGTTGGAACTGTAAATTGCTGCAATCTTTTTAGAGAGCAATTTGGCAGTCTATCAAAAATGACACATGCATTTATTCTTTTTGTCCATCCTGCAGGCCCACTCCCATATGTATGTAAAGCTATATGTGTAAGGATGTTGATTGCAGTGGTGTTTGTTATTGCAAAAGACTGAAAACAACTTAATGTTCGTCAATAGTGACTTAGAATATGAACAGTGTAGTCATTTTTGAAATGAATCAGACTTGATGCACTGACCTGGCAAGATTACAGTGGAAAAAGCACGGCGGTGAGCTGTGCATTTTATGCTGCCATTTGTTTCAAAAAGTGGATGGGATACATCTGGAGAGGACATAATCGTGTACGTAATTATAAAGGGATAGATTCGGAGAGAGTATAATCATAACATAATTGTAGGAGACTACAATATTTTTGGAAGATGACACAAGACCTGTGTTGCCTTACAGATGTTTTTGGAGAAGCCTAATTGCGAGGGGTAGCAAGGGTGTGATAGCTGAGAACCTGAGGTAGGCTTGTGGGCAGTTGAGTTTCATTGCATTGTTCGCCCTTTGTACTTTGTTTTCCTCCTAAAGAGACAGAGTCTTGCTCTGTTGCCCAAGCTGTAGCATAGTGTTTATTCACAGGTGTGATCATTGCACACTACAGCCTCCCACTCTTGGCCTAGACTAGAGCTATTCTCTTGCCTCAGGCTCTTGAGTAGCTGGGACTACACCATGCCCATGTATTTTCTTTTTGTTTTTCTCTATCTCTTTCTTTTCTTTTCTTTCCTTTTTTTTTTTTTTGACAGAGTCTCACCCTGTTGCCCAGGATAGAGTGCCATGACATCAGCCTAGCTCACAGCAACCTCAAACTTTCTGGGCAAAATGGATCCTCCTGCCATAATGCCCAATTAATTTTTCTATTTTTAGTGGAGACAGAGTCTCACTCTTGTCCAGGCTGCTCTTGAACTCCTGGGCTCAAGCATTCCTCCTGCCTCGGCCTCCCAGAGTACTAGGAAAACAGGGTGAGCCACCACGCCTGGCCTATTTTATTATTTTTATAGATCCCTCCCTGTATCTCTCTCTCACACTCACACATACGCATTCATGTTTCAGTTCTTAAGTGCATTTAAAACAACTCTTCTGCTTTTCTTCCTTTCTCCAAAGTTTCTAACACTTTTTAATCAAACCTTAAAAATCTGACTATAAGGCGGCGCCTGTGGCTCAGTGGGTAGGGCACCGGCCCCATATACTGAGGGTGGCGAGTTTGGACCCTGCCCTGGGCAAACCACAACAAAAAAATAGCCAGGCATTGTGGCAGGCACCTGTAGTCCCAGCTACTCAGGAGACTGAGGCAAGGAGTTGGAGGTGGCTGTGAGCTGTGACACTGTACCCAGGGCGTTAAAGTGAAACTCTGTCTCTAAAAAAAAAAAAAAAAAAAAAATTGACTGTGGAGAAGACCATCTCTCCATTACTCCAATCTGCATGTTTACTTAAATTCTTGAATAGTAGAAAAGATTCACAGTTAACACAATAAATAAAGGGTTTTTTATTTAATTATGAAAGTGAATCTTAGAGACTGCTGACATTATGTAGACATAAAGAAATAAAACATCTAGGAATAAATCTAACAAAAGATGTTAGCTATATGTATGGAAAATGTTATTGAATGGTTTTGAAGAGGATTTTAAAAAATAAGATATAGTCCGTGCTTCTCAATAGGAAGACTCAATGTAATAAAGATGTCAATTTCCCAATAGTAATCTATAAAGATTAGGAAAATATAAGCTAGTAAGAAAATTTTTTAAATCTGTGAAATCATTGTTTAAGTCAAAATTGCAACAAAAACTTTTGTAGAATTGACAATTCTAAAATATATATGAGAAGGGCTGGGCATGGTGACTCACACTTGTAATCCTAGCACTCTGGGAGGCCGAGGCAGGTGGATTGCCTGAGCTAAAGACCAGCCTGTGCCAGAGTAAGATCCTGTCTCTAAAAAAAAAATAGCCAGGCATTGTGACGGGCACCAGTAGTTCCAGCAACTCGGGAGGCTGATGCAAGAGAATCGTTTGAGCCCAGGAATCTGAGGTTGCTGTGAGCTGTGATGCTATGCCATTCGACAAAGTGAGACTCGGTCTCAAAAACATATATAAAATTTAAAAAAAATGTAAAGGACCCCAAATAGTTGAGATAGCCTTGAAAAATGTAGGAATACAGTTTTGTCCTGAAATCAAGACTTATCAGCAAGTTACATTAATTGAGAGAGTGCAGTATTGTTTATGGAAAGACAAATAAAACAAAATAGAGAGACCAGAAATAGACCAGCATTTACAGGAAAATTTGATTTATGATGAAACCAGCATTGCAGATGACTGGGAAAGGATGAGCTATCCAATAAACAGTTTGACAATTGTTATCTTTCTGGGAAAGAGGATCTTTCCATAACACCTTCACAAAGAATCAAATCCTGGTGGATGTAAGAGAAAATATAAAACATTTAAAAACTTAGATGAAAATTTACGGAGACTTATGACCTTGGAATAGAAAAGGACACTTTAACCAAAGTGTCAAAGCACAAACTGTAAAGAAATAGATACATTAGAATATACTAATATTTACATTTTCTGTGCTTCAAAAGACAATAACAAGTTACAAGACAAGCCATGGAATGAATGACAATATTTGCAACACATCCATCTGGTAAAGGATTAACATCCAAAATAGGTAAAGAATTCTTTAAAATCAGCATGTAGGCTCGGCACCTGTGGCTGAAGCAGCTAAGGCGCCAGCCACATACACCTGAGCTGGTGGGTTCGAATCCAGCAACAACAATGGCGGCTGCAACCAAAAAATGGCCGGGCATTGTGGCGGGTGCCTGTAGTCCCAGCTACTTGGGAGGTGGAGGCAGGAGACTCGCTTGAGCCTGGGAATTAGAGGTTGCTGTGAGTTGTGATGCCACCACACTCTATCCAGGGTGACAGCTTGAGGCTCTGTCTCAAAAAAAAAAAATCAACATGTGAATGACAACAAGCAATAGAAAAATAAGAAAAAGTTACAAACAGTAGTTTACAGAATAAAAAATACAAATGACTGGCAAACATGAACTGAAGCCTAACCTCTAACCCAGTGGTTCTCAACCTGTGGGTTGTGACCCCTTTGGGGGTGGAATGACCCTTTCACGGGGTTCACCTAAATACATCCTGCGTATCAGATATTTACATTACGATTCATAACATAGCAAAATTACAGTTATGAAGTAGCAACAAAAATAATTTTATGGTTGGGGGTCACCGCAACACGAGGAACTGTACTAAAGGGTCACGACATTGGGAAGGTTGAGAACCACTGCAACCCCATGGTAATCAGGGAAATGCAAATTAAAACCACAGAGAAATAACACTGCACACCGGCAACACTGGAAAAGAACGAGCAAATCTGACAAAAGCAGTAGTTGAGGATTGTAGGACAGTGACTCATCTGCTGCTGGTAGGATCACTTTGGGGACCAACTGGGCAGTATCTTGTAGAGCTGGACCCGAGTGTCCCTGGTAGCGCTCAGCTCTAATCTGTGTGTCCTCTACAGAAACCCTCACACGTGCACAGAAGGACACAGACAAGAATGTTCACAGCAACATTGCTTGTAATAAGAACAAAATGGAAACATTTAAATTTTTTTTCTTTTTTTGCGGTTTTTGGCCGGGACTGGGTTTGAACCTGCCCCCCCGCCCCACCTCCGGCATGTGGGCCGCCCATCGTTTTTGTTTTTTTTTTTTTTAAGACAGAGTCTCACTTTCTCACCCTTGGTAGAGTGCAATGGGATCATAGCTCACAGCAACCTCAGACTCCTGGCACAAGTGATCCTCTTGCCTCAGCCTCCCGAGTAGCCAGGACTATAGGTGCCCACTGCAATGCCCTGCTAATTTTTCTATTTTTATAGAAACAGGGTCTCACTCTTGTTCGGGCTGATCTCAAACTCCTGAGCTCAGGCAATCCTTCTGCCTCAGTCTTCCAGACTACTAGGATTACAGGTGTGAGCCATCTTGCCTGGCCTGAAACATTTTACTTTTTCTTTCTTTTTTTTTTTTTTTTTTTGAGACAGAGCCTCAAGCTATCACCCTTGATAGAGTGCTGTGGCATCACAGCTCACAGCAACCTCCAACTCCTGGGCTCAAGTGAGTCTCCTGCCTCCGCCTCCCAAGTAGCTGGGACTACAGGCACCTGCCACAACGCCCGGCCATTTTTTGGTTGCAGCTGTCATTGTTGTTTGGCGGGCCCAGGCTGGATTTGAACCCACCAGCTCAGGTGTATGTGGCTGGCGCCTTAGCCCGCTGAGCCACAGGCGCTGAGCCAACATTCTAAATTTTCAACTGCAAGAGAATGGATCAATAAAATACTATTATACATACAATAGCATACTACAGTGAAAATAACTTTTTATTTGTTAAAAACAAAACAAAACAAGCAAACATATGCAGTGCCACATGCCAGGCTCTGTTCTAAGCTCACTCTCTCTTTTTTGTTTTTCCAGCACAGTTAAGTGAGGAATTTAGTTTTTTTAAATAAGAGGAAGAACTGTATTAAAGTTGTAGTACTCACAACAATTGTAGTACTCTAGCCGGGCATTGTGGTGGGTGCCTGTAGTTCCAGCTTCTTGGGAGGCTGAAGCAAGAGAATCACTTAAGCCCAAAAGTTTGAGGTTGCTGTGAGCTGTGACGCCACAGCACTCCACCAAGGGCAACATAGTGAGACTCTGTCTCAAAAAAAAAAAAAAAAAATCCCTCCTTGGTGATCATTATAGTAATTAGAGGTAGGCAAGAGTTATCAGGAGCAGCGGCATGGCATATTCACATAGTTTCAAAGAATCTCCCCAGAGGTTAGTTATTAACTGCAAAGGGAGA
>CAUYON010105678.1:0-22602 GCA_963573935.1 Arctocebus calabarensis
GTGGCATCACAGCTCACAGCAACCTCCAATTCCTGGGCTCAAGCGAGTTTCCTGCCTCCACCTCCCAAGTAGCTGGGACTACAGGCGCCCGCCACAACGCCCGGCCCTTTTTTGGTTGCAGCCGTCATTGTTGTTTAGCGGATCCGGGCTGGATTTGAACCCGCCAGCTCAGGTGTATGTGGCTGGCGCCTTAGCCCGTTGAGCCACAGGCACCGAGCCGTTAGAGCTTTTTTTTAAACAGAAAAATTGTGCAGCTACTACCAGAAGTAACAACACACTCAGTTTCCCTAATAAATCATTTATCACAATTAATGCACCAATATAAATCTGCAAAAAGTATGGACTTTCTCCTGGTTATGATGTGATTTTATGTACTAACCATGGATATAAACATTATCTATAAATATTTCTGTACACACACATTTGTATCTATATCCTGCTATGATCTTACCACATCATAGCCAGGAGAAAGTCCATACTTTTTGCAGATTTCCTTGTTTTTCACCTAATGTCCTTTTTCTGTTCCGAGATTCTGGCGGGACATCATGTTACATTTATTTGTCCCATCTCCTTATTCCCTGAGGCTCCTCTTGGTTGTGACATGCCTCAGATGTCCTTCGTTTTTGAGGAGTACTGGTGAGGTAATTTTGTACCATGACCCTCAAGTAGGATTGGTCTCACATTTTTCTCATGATTAGGCTGGGATTATGATTTGGGGGAGGAAGACCCTGGAGGTAAAATGCCATTCTCATTACATTACAGCCAGGAGAAATGGTACGTGTGACTTGTCACTGCTGATCTTAACCTCCATGACCTGGTTGAGGTAGGACTTGCCAGGCTGTTCCTCCTCCTCTCTCACTACTCTGTGGAGAGGAGTCACTACGTTCAGCCTGTGCTTAAGGACAGCAAGTTATGATCCAACCTTGAAGGTGAAACAACACCTATCAATCATTTGGAACTTTTCTGCACAGATAAGTTTATCGCGCTCATTTATTTATTCAATCATTTATTTATATCAGTATGGATTCATGAGTATTTCTTAATTTGGGTTATAAGGCATCACAACTTTATTTTATTGCCCAAATTGTTCCATGTTTGGCCACTGGGAGCTACTTTACATCCAATGCTCCTTTGATAAACCTCCGTTATTGTTGACTTTTTCTGTGAACTTCCTTATCTTCCAGCACTATAAGATGCTCCATGTTTATCTTGTATAATTCCTGCCCCAGCTCCAGAATCTAGAAGCTGATCCTTGTATCAGGTGTGCTAATTCCTTTAATAGGAAAATGGTACTGGAATCCAAGACTGGCATGCTAGGGATGCTTGGGCATCGCTGCTTTTAGGTCCTCTCCGCTGATAGGGCAAATAAATCCATGTGTATGTACTACCCATGTATATAAATTATCTACAAATATTTCTGTATACACACATTTGTGTCTATATCAGGCTAGACATAATTCACATTGGTATCTCACACGGTAATCCATTACTACATGGACCATTTCTCCCTTTGCTTGTCTAGAACTTCCCCTTCCAAAGCAAGAAGGCTGAATCCCACCATACACTATCCATTTACTTAATTATTCAATCCCAGCATATGAGGGCTGTCCAGAAAGTACCCAGCCATGTTTGTCTCTATTTTTCATATCTCATGGCTGGATTCTTTCCAGACAGCCCTTGTCTATACAGAGGTTTCAGAATCACAAACTCAGACCCTCCTGGAAAACAACTAGAGTACAGTGCTTATGTGTTTGTAGTTCCTTTGCCTTGAGTCCGACAGTTTCCACTCATTTTGAGAGTTACTCAGCTGAGTACCCTTTCTGTCCACTTCCTTCAGTACGTGTATTTCATACATTTGTAATAACAACTGGATTCTTTTATCACAGTGAATTCCATACTGGGATTCTCCAATGTTCTAAAAAACTTTCAAAACTGTGCACAGGTTAGTGTTTTGTTAGTTTTTACAGTTCTGAGAAGTGCATGATGTCACATATTCCCTGGTGCCTTTTTCAATTTTTTCTGTTTCCTCCTGAGATATCAAACCACACATAATAATCCCAGGCTAGGGTCAGTCCACCCATTTCTAAGAAATCTCTCTCCCCGAAACCCCCTCATCTGTCATTACTCAAGAAACTAAATGAAGTTTTACTCACATCGTAAGAAAAATAAGTACAATAATGCCAGAGGGTAGGGTTCTTGGTCTTGTCTCACATTTTAAATCCTTGACATTGCAGAAAATTTTACTGTTCAAAGCTTAAGAGGATAGCAAATGGGAAAGAAAGAGGATTAGCAATAAAAACAACTCAACAGGCTGAAAGATGGGCCAAAACCAAGAAAGGCTGTATTAGTAGGGATCACGTTAAATGATTTGATTTGAAAAATTGAAGAGTATAGATCAAGGGAAAGGAATTGATACAGCTGCTGCATCTTTGAGAAAAGATGTCAGTGTATTCCAAAATAGGAAGCGTAATATGAGGCCAAAAGGAGATTCAGTCACCAGAAAACCAATACCGGGACAGTGGTGGAGACGGCCCCACTAATCTCTGGGATGTGGGATCATGTCTGCCTTCCTATGTTCAGTTCAGTTTTCAGCATCCAAGTCCAAACATGACAGCCACAAATACTAGATGAAATAGAATTGTAAAATGTCTAGAAAAGTTACAACAACTCAATAAGCACTTAGTGAACACATGAATGCACTTAGTGAGTGGTAATTAAAATTATCATTTGTACAAGGTAAATAAACTGTACTGGCATCTAGGGCTGATGATGAAAATAAAAACAATTAAAATAACTTATTGAACCCAAGCATTACTCAAAGCACTTCATATACAGGTATGTTAATGAATTCAATCAGATAAATTATTTCTTAGTGACTCTTCCACATACCTGAGTTTTCCAGATATATGCCCATGAGAACAATACCTATATTCAACAGGTCATATTTAATTACTTATTCTTCCGTATTTTACATGCTTCTCCCCCATTTTTCTTCTTCTTTAAAAAAATAATATTTAAATAATAAACCACAAAATCATACCAATTGTCACTTGGCATCACTTTCTAAAAAGTGCCTTTTAAAAGTAATTTTTTGATTATAAAGTTAACATTCAACAAAGAAAATCTGGAGAATATAGGACACAGAAGTAAAAGAAACAAACAAACCAGGAGGTTTCAGACCATTGTTAACATTCATGGTGTCCCTCTACTCTCTGTTATGAATAAATTTGCGGTTTTCATTGGAGTTATCATTTTGTATAAGGATGTTTGTGTTAAGACCTGTTTAACCTCAAAAACATATTTCCCCTTTAATAACAGGCTGCATGACTGTCAATTTATGGGCTGTGAATACACCATATGCTTTGACATAAGAACCAAAGAAAATGTTTTCTCTTCCCACCCCACTTTAATTGTTTATTACCAAGTGTTTCTAAAAAGATGTGCTTGTCCTTTTAATAGAAAAAAGAGAAGCAGTCTCTTAATTGGCTACTTTGATTTCATGAGCACTTACCTCACTGTATAAGGAGAAATTTTACTGAGTGAGCTAGACTACAAGGACCATTAGATCGTCTTCCACTACTTAAACTTCTAAGAAACCTGCAGGAAAGTGGAAATTCTAAATGTGACCCTACCTCTTAGGTAGTCACAAATTACTGCCCCTTTCGGGGACTCTTGGGAAGCACCTCCTTGCCTTAAGGTACGCCTCCTCTTCTTCACAGAAATCTTAGGATATTTAAGTTCCCAGGAACCATACTCTAGAAAATGGAAGACAGAATTTCGAAGACTAATGAATTCATCATGGATGATCCATAGTATGGAACAGATTCCCCCATTACTCTTCTTCTCCTTTCCCTCACCACTTAACTTTTCTTCGTAGAGAGAAAGGAATACAGGCAGTCCCTGAGTTACAAACATCCCACTTACATGCTATTCACACTTAACCAGGGCATATGCGGAGGTGATTCCAGGTAATAGGAAAATGTATCTGTTCCAATTTACATACAAATTTTAACTCAAGAACAAACCCCCAGAACCCATCTTGTTCATAACCCAGAGACTGCCAATAGAAGGAAAAATGCAAACCGGCCAAGTATTTCAGTAAACCAGAGTAATTTTACATTGTAAAGACCAAGCAAAATAGCATTTGTCTATATATTCAAGAAAGATCAGGGTGTGAACTCCAAATGACCCTTTGCTATTCTGCCTCCACAGCCTGTAGTGTGAAGCCAGGGTTTGAGGAACTCAGGATGCCGTGAGATCTCACTTTTCCCCCACGAGGCCCTGCACACCAGGGCTTCATTAATGCCCTGGCATGATGTATTTATTAGATCTAAGTAAACAGAGTTAAGGAGAGACAGTAAATATCAGCCACAGCAAAACAAGGATTCCCTGATGAGTCTAACAAGATATTTCTTAGTGCACAGAACTAGGAAACTTACTACCACCTTCTTACCCCTTCCTATCACCCTGAGCCAAGAACCTCTCCCACTCTGGACAATTAAATAATCTGCTACTATCCTTATAAGGATGTATTGATAACATTATGAAATCGATGTATTTCAACACTGTCAGAAAATTAATTATCAAGGCATAAATAAAATGGGAAGCAGAGGATAGACATCCAGAAAGGAATTTCCTCCTTCTTTAGAAGGAAGATGTGAGGACAGTGCCTGTGGCTCAACGAGTAGGACACCGGACCCATATACCAAAGGTGGTGGGTTCAAACCCAGCCTCAGCTAAACTGCAAAAAAATAGAAGGAAGATGTGTTTGGGGGTCCTCTCGTCTATTTCAAAATGAATACATACATACATACATGCATATGCTAAATATATACAATGCCATAGACAGCATTTTAGGCAGAAAGGGCAGTATGAGCCAAGACTCCGGACTGGGTGAGTGAGCAGTCACGAGAAACAAAATCAAAAGGTAGGGTTTAGCCCGGGCTCAGAGGACACTGAGAGCCAGTGGGGGTTTGCTTTTTATTTAGGAGGCAACAGAGAGGACAGATGCTCACTAACATGAAATAGCTTCAGAAAGCATAGCTGCGCTTTCCTTAAGTATGACATTTACGGTGGGGCTGGGGGAGATGGCAGAATGAGAGACTGTTTCCCCCAGCGATTGTCTGGGAGCTGTTGCTATGATTCAGAAAGTGCCAAAGTAAGGTCTCAGAAGGAGAAACATAGAATAGGAACTGTGATGGTCTGGACATGGGCAAAAAAGGTGAAGAAAGGACACTGATGTTAAGGTCTAACAGGACGCCATCTGGACAAGCAATCATTATTAATTAACAGTTACTGCGCACTTTTCCAGTTCTGGCTGTGTCTGACAAGTCTTATAAACCTAATTTCTATCCACTGTCATGCCAATTCTGAGGAATTATCATTCTAGTTCATAATGAGGGGGCTGGGCCTGGGAGACATGGAGCAGCTGGCGGAATGAAGGTCATCCTGCACAGGTTCGGTGGGGGCTGAGTTGGGACGTGAACACACCTTAGCCTACCTAACGCCATGGTCCTTACGCACTCTATCACTTCCTCAGCCTCAAGGCTGGAAAAAACAAAAGCAGCCTGCTCTTCATCATCAAAGCCTTAAATAAACACACATCCCTAGATACACAATACCTATCCTTGCTTTCATTAGTTACAGTATAATAGCGCATATACAATTTCTGATATTTGGATGTGAATACACATGGCACTTGGGAGCTCTAAAGGGGTGAACAGATGTTGGATATTATTTTTATTATTATGTGGGTGTTTTTCTTCAGTGACTAATGTCATTAAATACAAAGGGCTCCATTACACACACAGTCTACCTCGTCTACAGCCCACCCCTGAGGCTTACTCTGAGATCATTTTCCTTTATACTAAGATACAGAACAAATGAAGAATCTGTGTTGACGTGTTTGGGATTCTTGCAGAAAAGCCCGTGCAATTTTAGGTACAGGCTGTAGCATGACGGGGTATTGTTCAAACAATGTGCCCTACTTTCTTCAGCAAAGAGAAAGGGAAGAAAAGGTTAACACAGAACACTCTCTAAACCAGCTGGTTTGCTTTCCTATAAACTTACAAAAAGTCAGTAATAATGAGGAGGAAAGAGATGGATCAAAGTACCCACACCGCCAGGACGAGATGCCCTCCTCAGCCAGACGTGGGCAGGGGGTGGCTTTGGGCCTTTCAGAGAGCACCCAGGTTCCCTAAGGTCCCGGTGCTTCCCCTGACAGATTCAAGGACTGCCAGAGCTGAACAGCATCTGAAGGATGATTTTACAAAGGCAGTAATTAAGGCCCCCGGAGATGAATGCTTGAGTTCTGCGTTTTCAGTCCAATCGGCAATGTTCCAGTTACACTGCTTGTACAACATGTTAGATGCAGGGGAGTGAACAAGGGGGCCGTGGGAGGGATCTATCATTAGTCCCTCCTGGTTTATCTTTTGTGTTCTCCACCTAGCTGAAAGCCCGGGGTTAGTGATTACAACCAGAGCCTCAAAGGCCCAGAATCCACGGTCTGGCCGGTTCCTCCAGGGCATGGCATCTCTCTCCAGCAGGGACTTTGCTGAGGATGCCCCTGCTGGAAGTGCTGACCAGGCCCCCATCGTCTCCTCTCTTATCATCTCAGAGTGACCTTGCACCACAAGAAAAGCCACTGTTCCTTCCCTGCACCTCCAGGCATGCACTTGGGTCTCCTCCATTCTCAAAAATAAACTCCCATTTTAATCCTGCAACCCCTCCAATCTACCTGCCACACTGACATCAAAAGTAGTTTCTCCAAGTACCCTCTGCAACACCTCGCTAAAAGTTCCACTACCTGCTAAATAAAGTGTATATTTCCTTGCCCGGCAAGTGAAGCCCCATCCATCATCTGCCCCTACCCTTTCTCCTCACCTTCCCACCTGGCCCCACTGGCTCTGCGCTCAACACCAAGCAGAGCCCCACGTTGTTTCCTCAGTGAGTGTTTCAAGCCGCTTCTGGTGCCTGGCACTTCTCTTCCTCTGGTCTCATGTGGAGCTGCCACCTAATTCCCCAGACCTGGCTCAAATGTCACGCTTTCTAAAAGAATCACTCTATGGATAAATGCACAGTTATTTATCCATTAATTTAACCAAAATTTATTAGCACTTTGTTACCAGTACTCTGCTAGGAATACAAAAACACCTGAAGTCTGAAATATAAATCATTAAATAGCAAAACACTTAAATAGCTGTATGCATGTGATTCTGGAGGTGGCACAGGTTTTCTTCTCCTAAACAGACTGTAAACTCCTTGAGGGCAGGGAATGAGTCATTTTCTTCAGTATCTCCCACAGCACTGAGCATCTGTGGACTCACAGAATTCTTACGATATGTCAGTTGTAGAACAGAAATAAAAGTAGTCACTTCTGTGCTTATCCTTGAGTAGATTCACAGTAATTAATTTTTAAAATTTCCAATAGCCAGTCCATTGCATGGCATATAATAGTCACATAGTAAATCTGATGAATGAATGAATGAATGAATGAAAAGAAGGAAGAAATAGAGTCAACAAGAAATAGGTGCAGTGGCTCATGCCACTGGCAGGTTGATGCAGGAGGATCCCTTGAGCTCAGAAGTTCAAGACCAACTTGAGCAAGAGCAAGACCCTGTCTCCACTAAAAATAGAAAAATTAGCCAGGTGTTGTGGCTGGTGCCTGCAGTCCCAGCTACTGGGGAGAAGGAGGCACGAAGATCCCCTGAACAGAGATGTTCGTGGTTGCTGTGAGCTAAGCTGAGGCCATAGTGCTCTAGCCTGGGGTGGCAGAGTGAGACTCTGTCCCAAAAATAAATAAATAAATAATTACATAAATTGCCATGACAGAAGGTACATATCTGTCTTGTTCACCTTTAAGTCAAGTCCCTGGGCCCAGCACAGGGCTTATTAGTACACAAAGGGGACATAACATATGCCAAAGAACGACAGCTACTTTTCTGGAGGAATCTGTCTCCCAACCAATTGCCAGTGTTTCCAGTTTCCTGGTCCAGCTCATATCCAAAAGAAGCTCAGTGAGCAGGCTTAAAACAAGAAATGGAGGTCCTGGTCCCAACTCCTGTGAGAATATGGCTTTATCTTCACTTCCCTGGCAGCTGCTCCGCTAGGCAAGGTCCTAGGACTCCCAAACCCTCCCAAAGCAGAGGGCATGGATGAAATGCTTCCAGACGCAGACTCGCGGGCAGCTTATGGCTTGAAGCTAGCTGGGCCAATTCCCTGCCTCAGTTCATAGCCAGGGCCCCACTGATCTGGGCTAAGGGTCACCAGGCCAATGACCACTTCACTCTGCTATCAATTTGGAAATGCAAAGCAGAAGCTAAAACTGAAGTTCAGTGAACTGTTCCAGGCTAATGGAATGGAAACCACAAAGAATTCCTGCCCGAGAGCGAGGCTGGTGGCTCTGGGAGATAGCGCATGCTGGACAGGCCTTGTGACCTTCACATGCCCCTTCCCAGAATCATCCTAGAGTCTGTAGCCTGGATGACTCAACTCAGTTCTAGGTTTGCCTCCATCTCAAGTGGCTTAAATTTCTTCCTTGAATCTATAGACGTAGTTTCATGTGTAAAAACCTTATTTCCCTAATGGGAAGAAAACGTCCTCAAAGGAAAAAGTGGTGATCTGTGCTCTAAACATAACTTGATATTGTGTTTAGGGGTCTTGTAAGTCAGTCTTTATAAATTGGGAAGATGCACATCAAAGTCCTAACTCTTTCTATTTTTTAAAGTACTAGAAGATCTAGCAGCCCAAGATCCACATACCCCATGTTAACAACCACGGTATGCCTGTTTGCCACAGTCCTCAGCCAATCCTTATTTTCTGATACTCCTACCAGCCTCGCTCTGTAAAAATCTGAGTGTGAAAACTATTTATCTAGTCAACCCAAGCTAAAGTCTGAGCATCTTCCCTGATTTCATACTTTCCCTCTTTCCTAATATCTAGTCATTTAGAAAGTTCTATTTACCTCTGAAGCATTTCTGAAACTCTGTCCAAATCATTCCCTGTGGTATTCACTCTAATAATCTGGTAATCCCACTGAAACAAAATTCCAATGATCCCATACTTTTTCACAGTGCCTCAGTTCCCCCGTGTTTTCTCTGCCACTTGCCTCTTTTCCTTGTATTGAAGCTCTTCTTGCCTCCTCTTCACCTTACTCACCTAGCATAGCACAGTTCTTACCAAATCCAAATCTCTTACCTGCGCCTAAGCTGCTGAACATATCTAGAGAAAAGCCTTCATCACCCACAAATCCTATTTTCAATTTCTGACTACCAATCTCAGTCTATTTCCCTAGTCCATCATGCTGCCCCCTTCCTACATGACAATTTCATACATTCTCCTCTTTAGAAATCTCTTCCCCCCCTCCAGGTGGAAAATCATGTGCACTGTACTTCCCCTAGAAAATGCAATGGAGGGAGAATTTTCACAGGCTCCCATTTCCACTTTCACCACCCTTCCTGGTGGCTGAATAGAAAATTAGATGAAGAATGTTACTAGAGATGTAAAGAGCAACAAAGGAAGAAGAAATCAGTTTGGACTTAGAAGGATTATGGGCAGTAATGGAGCTGAAAATAAGGAGACAGGCAGGTGAGCGCAGATTAACTTTGGAACTGTTAGAGCCAAGTAGGTAAGAACCTGCTTTTCATTCTGTGGAAAATGGAGCGCCACTGAGGATCTTGACACAGGGTAATAACATGATACATGCTATACTCGAAATAAAATAATCTAGCATACTAGATTCAGGATCTCATGTAAAGATCAGTTTGGAGACAATTGCAACAGTTGCAGCAGGGAAAACTAGGATGTTGAACCTGAAAGTTGAAGGGGGATTCAAAGGAAATAAAATATATAAAAGTATCTAGTTGGCTAGGCAAGAGCTACCACTTAAATCTTACTTTCTGATTTAGATTCAATCAATATTTATTAAGTTCTTCCCATATAGATATATGACACCAAGCCTGGAACTTTCACATCTCACGGCGCAGTTCTATCACTGCTCTTTATGTTATTGGATAAAGAGCCCAAGGCGCTGTAGCAAAACAAACAACTCCAAAACAAAACCAAAAATCAAACCCAGATCGCTATTAGTAATCTGATGTTCTTTCCAGTTTATGACAATGTCCAACTTCATGAGATCCTTCTGTATTATAGTCCAGGCACTGGAATCTAAAACTCATCACTACACCACCAAAATATTTTCAATTGAACACTTTGCCTCTGATGGTCCTGGGAGAGACTCTGGACAGTCACAGTTTTCCTCTGGATAAGATAATTTGACCCCAGTCTAACTTTCCCATCTCTTGTTCGGTTCCCTGTCCCTATCAACCCTACATTCGGCTACACCATACCATTCAACATTCCTTGTTTGCCCTTAACCAATTCCCTCATTTGCAAAGTGAAAGTAACAGCGCCCAACCAAAGACACATAAAGCATATGGAAAAATGCTTTGCACATAACACATACCAAATAACTTATTATCAATACTGCCTCTCCCAACCTCAGTTCTCTTAGAAGTTCACTCCATACCACCTCTTTGGCTCAATCCAGGAAGAATTAAATGGCTTCTGCGACACTTCTCAAATAATTTACTATAATACCCTTCATAGTTTCATTTATATTCTGGCTAATGTACACGTGTCTGTTTCCCCAATTAGAATGCAAAAGAAGCATCTCCTTTATATTTTTATCTCCCATGAAGTTAGCACACTGTGATGAGTAGAGCAGGTCCCAAATAAAAACTCTTGAAAATAGTCAGGTATATTTTAGCTAGTAAATCATTAATTTTAAAATGAATTTCAAAGGCAGATGTGACTATTCAACACAGCATTAGAACAAAAGTATGCAGAGGGTCACAATTGATAACTTAGTCTCACCTACATTTTAGGGAAGAAGAAACAGTTGCTTATAAACAAGGTAACATCACAGATTTAACAGGAAAATATTTGTTATAATATCCTCCAAGTGCACAATATCATAGGACATGAGACTATCTTACCAGCTTCCTATCTATTTTATCATCCCTAATAAAATCCAATTGAGCACATCCAAGGTCTTTCAATAGCAGACCAAGGTCCAGCTCTCAATGTCAACAAACATCTCCTTACACTGACCTCCAGTCTGTCTTCTCCATAGCCGCTACTCATTAATTCTAGCTCTGCAATGTATATTAATAAGGAACCCGGGAAATTGGTAATTGGAACCAATCTTCTAAATTACAAGTTCCACCCTCTGTCCACAGTTCAACAAAAGAAGAAAAAATAATGAATTTAGAGCAGAAGGAAACACTTTTACTGCTTGTTCTTGTTCAGATGAAGCAATGCAAAGGGTGTCAATGGCTGTAAGTGTGCTAGAAAGGAAGTCGATGTAGTCTAGTAGACAAATGCAGTGCGGAGACACAGAGCAGGGAGGGGCAGGGAAAAGCACAGAAAAACAGAGCCTGCAGCCAAACACCTGTGCGTCCTGGACAGCCAAGTCCCTTGTGGGCCACGTCACACCAGAGACTTCCATACTTCTGTATCCCCCCCTCCCTTGCCTAAGATGACTAAAGTTTCAGGCTGTGCGCGATTTCAAGTTAGAGAATATTAATGGTTGACATTTCTCATTTCTGTTCTTTGTAAAACGATGAAAACTCGGCAGGTTCAATGCATCTCAAATGCAAGCTAGAACAGGACGCTATGGCCTGAAGGATGAGACTACTTACATAATAAAACGGATCCTGCCATCTAGGCCAGGCTTTCTTCTTCCATTATTTGCTTATTAAGGAGTGTTACAACATAGTCTTAACAGATCAAAAAGGCAGTTTTGGAGATCAACAGTTAAGCATATAATAATATACTGAACAGTGTTACCCTAGTCTTAAGAGAACAGATCTAAGGACTAAAAAGTATAATTATACCATTGCTGTCTCAGAAAACCTAAAAGTAGATTTTCAAGAGGCAGTGCTCACTGGAGTCTGGGAAGTCTTTAAGTGATAATGTCTACCCATGGCAAGAATAGAGCACTGGATCATTAGTAGATAATACTTATGATGAAAGTTACGGAATCACTGAATTTTTTAAAAACCATGGTTATATGATTCTGAATACTTTTTTTCACTTTTTTAATTCCTATTGCTGCTATCCTTTACACAAACAATTGTTAACTCCCACCTCGCAATATGTTCCTGGCAGCCTTGCTCAGCTTCTATAAAAGGGAAGACACCAAGCTTACTTCATGTTAAGAGATTTCACGCGCCAAAATAAAACAGAAACATACTTCCTTTCAAATATTACGAGACGTTCTTCTGCTTTAAGAGTAAGTACTAACACTAAGAAATGTCCTGATTCTAAATAAATATGCCTAGTTTATTTTTGAAGAGTTTCTGCCAAATATCCCAGCCATCTAGCAATGTTTACAGTGGCCATCAATAAAACCCAGACAATGCCACACCACGCAAGCCACATGCTGGACCCACTAAATTTATGGCAATGAAGCTGCATTGAAGGATACAGAAACACAGCTGGTCTTCAAACTAGGAACAGACTACATTAACCAAGTTAATATACAAATTACCATGGTGGAATCTACTTTTCTTAAAACAAAAAAAAAGGGCATGGGGAATATAGTATAGGATTATTCTCATATACCACACTATGAAAAACTCAAGAAATTGGGCAGCACCTGTGGCTCAGTAGGTAAGGCGCTGGCCCTATATACCAAGGGTGGCGGGTTTAAACCCAGCCCCGGCCAAACTGCAACAAAAAAATAGCCAGGCATTGTGGTGGGCGCCTGTAGTCCTAGCTACTCGGGAGGCTGAGGCAAGAGAATCACCTAAGCCCAGGAGTTAGAGGTTGCTGTGAGCTGTGTGATGCCACAGCACTCCACCTAGGGCCATAAAGTAAGACCATCTCTACAAAAAAAAAGAAAAACTCAAGAAATAATAAGAGCAGCAAACAATGACAAAGTATTACTAATTGCAAGACACTTTTAAAGATTTAAGACATTCTAAAAAGCTGAGAAAGTAGCATTATCACTATCCTTGTTTTACAAATGAGGAACTTAAGGCAGAAACAGACTAATTTGAAGATGGTCAACAGGTTGTTAAGGGGCAGAACTAGATCTCAACATAGGTTACTTAATAACCACTGGAGAAGAAAATGTTTCTTCCCAATATTTCTTCCCAAATGCATCCTTTCTAGATGTTTCTTTCCCTGGTCTCCCTCTTCCCAGAGGCCTGAAGCTGCCCCTTGTCAGTATTCAACCTTTTATAGCCAATCTCAGTCTGAAAGCCTCGGTGTAGTCCTGCACATTATCCAACATGGTAGCCACTAGCCAAGCATGGCTACTTATGTTTAAATTAATTTTAAAAATTAATTAAAAATAATTCGAAATTTTCAGTTAGTCGCATTATCCATATTTCATGTACTCAAAACCCACACTTCAAGTGGCAGTGGCTATCATAAACAGAGCAGATAGAAACATTTCTATCTTTGCAGAAAGTTCTACTGGATAACTTAGCTACCCAACAAGCTTATTCTATAAAGAGCTAAATAGTAAATGTTTCAGGCTTGGTAGAAGTGTATTCTTTATAGTAATTACTCAACCCTACTATTGTAGTACGAATCATCCACAGACAATACACAAACCAACGAGTGTGGCTATGCTCCAAAAAAACTTTATTTGCAAAAACAGGCAGCTGTCCCATAAGCCACAATTAGCTAACCTCTAATTCCCGATGACTCTAGAGTTTTCCCTTGAATTTCCCCTTGATCTCCCACTATCCTGCCATCTCCCTCCCTAACCAGCAGAGAAAATAATTGTAGCAGGATTAGAATCTCTCTTCACTCTCTGTAGAAAAAACTTGTCTCACGCAACTCCTATATTTTAAATGCACATCCTCTAATCCAGGGAAGCTTAAAACAGAGATTTTCTGGCTCCATCTGCAAAGACTGATTTAGTAGGTCTGAAGTGGCGCCCAGGACTCTATATGGTCAATGAACCTTGTGATGCTTTAACCTGGAAGTCTGTGGATCACAGTATGAAAAACACTGTTTGCCTGTCAAATACCAGGTGAGAGGAGGGATGGAGATTTAGGTAGTAAATTCCCCTCTAGTAGCTGTACCTCTAAACCATAGAGAGAAACCTATTACATAAACTTGGTAGCCCCAGGAAAGCACAAGTACAACTGAAGCTTTAAACGGGTCCAGCAGGAGAGAACTCTGGGTGGAAGGATGCCTGGGAAGTAGGGAAGAAGAAACTTTCCCAGAGGCTCACAGGCTCCACCCCACCTTGCTCTCAACACACGATGTGTCATCCTATCTGGTGTTCTTGGAACCCAAAGGCAGCACAAAGAAGTTCAACAGTCTTTCTTTACATAATTTTTTCTTCTTTTAAAAACAGATTCATTCATCATTACCTGTGACCCTGCATAAGTTCCTCAACATCCTAAGTGCCTCAGTTTCCTCGTGAAACAAAACAGCATACAAAGGGTTCTTGTGAAAATCAAATAAATTAATCTTTGCAAAGCACTTGGAACACTGGCACAGGGTAAGTGTTCTTTGTTTATTAAATAAATAAAAATGCCAGCTAACATTTAATTAGCACCTCCTATGTGTCTTTGTATTTTGAATCATGTCCAAAAAATTCTAACTGGCTGCTTAGCCTGTATGAAGTAACGTTAGTCTATAATTTCATTTTGGTAAAATTTTTTTTAATTAAATCACAGCTGTGTACATTAATGCAATCATGGGGTACAATGTGCTGGTTTCATATACAATCTGAAATATTTTCATCAAACTGGTTAACCAGTTAGGTAATTTTTTTGTCCTCATCATGTTTTTGAGGAGTATGGATGGGATAGATATTCCCCCAATTAATAATGAGAAAATAGGCAAGAAAGGTTGCCTTGTCCACATAGGACCAGAAAACTAATGCCAAAGGATTCAAATTCCACATGAGACATACACACTATAGGAATTACTAAATGATAGTCTTGGCAAAGTCTCAATAGAACTAAGAACTAAATGGACGTATGAATAAACATTCTCACTAATCAATTCAGCCAGCCTCTTCTTCTTCCAGACTCTTTAACATCTTTGAATTACAGCCTAAGGTATTATCCTTACTTTTATATATACATGGCGATTATGCTCTTTAAATGCCACCTTTTGTCTACATGTCAAATTCAACATCTACAATTCAGATTATTGTATATTTCATCACTGCTAGATGACAATGACATCTGAGAGGAAACGAAGGCAGGACCCAGGGGCAAATGGCAACGCGTGGCCCAGTCTCTGGCTTTTGTTCTTTTTCAGGTGATTAATTAAAAGTAGAACAATCATCCTCATTATGCCTGATATAAAGAGACGTATCCACATAGGACACCCCTCTTAATATATCACTAAAAGTAGTTTTGTACTTCTGAAGGAAAGCAGACGCATAATTTAGAAGTCATATATTCTACCTTTTCTCATTACAGATGAGGAAATTGAGGTTCAAAGAAGTGAAAAGATGCATCCAAGTCCACATAATTAGTTTCTGGCAGCACCAGAGCTAGGAGTCTATAGTTACAAGCTTGTAATCCATGCAAACTGCTACCTTTTACTTCTAGTTCTTCCCTTAATGATCTGTTTGACTTTGTGAGAAAAAATTTAGTCATTAAACAAAGTACCCCACAGACCTTTTGATCATAAGTGCCCCATAAATATTTGAGTGGACTGAACCAAATCTGGATATAACTTATCCCCATGAGCAGCAGAATGCTTAATACTTAAGACTATCCCATTTGTGATTTTCGGTTTCCATAGTGATAAATAACATTTACTGCTACATGTGGCCTGGCTTACATCTATGAACAAGCATTTCCTGATTAATGGCAACTCCCACAAGATATAATTTCCCAAATATTTTAGACAGCTGAGGAAGAAAGAAACATTCCCCAAAGAAAAGATTAATAAGCGATTAAGTCATTCAGTCAACATCAAAAGGCTCTCTAAATTTGCTATGAAATGGCCAATTCTCTGACTTTACAAATTTGTTTTAGGAGCATAATGGAAGACACTTGGGCTTTATCAACAAACTTAGATAGGACTGTAAAAGTTAGAATTGTGAAAACCATGCCATAAATTTGATTCAATAGTTTAAATTATGATAGTTTTTGATCCTAATAAAGATGTATTTCATATTTTAAGTCTTCAACTGTTAGTTTTATAGAAGGGTATTGTTTTATATCATAGTATAATGTGTTCATATATTTGGAACATTTCAAAATCGCCAATCCCATTCTTCACACAAACCTGACCCACTGAGGAAGAGGAAGAAGCCACTGAGAGGAAGCCTGGGCTTTGATACCCACCTGGTCCTTTCCCTGCCTCCAGCTGGCTTTGGTATTTGGTAGCTCCATGTTTCTCTATGAACTAAATTTATCAAAATACTCAAAGTATTAGGTCATTAAAAATACAAGGAGGGAGGTTATTTGGGGGGACCTCACCTAATGTGCATGATGCAATGGTACATTTCAAAACTATTTTGAGTATAATTGTGAGGACGGTATGCTTGTGGCTCAAGGAGTAGGGCGCCGGCCCCATATACCAGAGGGTGGCAGATTCAAGCCCAGTGCCAGTTGTGCCAAAACTACAAAAAAAAAAAAGGAGTATAATTGTGATGGATGTGTGAATCAGTGCAATGTAAGCATTTCACATTGTGTATCAAATCAGTACACTGAACCCCATAAATTCATCAATGTACACAGTTATGAGTTAATAAAAATAAATAGAAGAAAAAATAAAAATTAAAAAAAAAACACAAGGAGAACCTAAAAAGGGTATATATGCAATTTTACAATTAGAAATTTGTGTTTTTTTCTTCTACTATCCTCTTGCCAGAAGGCTGTAACACAGAAACTGATTTTGATCTTTTTTCTATTTCGTAATTTCGTGTTGAAAGCTTTGAGGGGTTGTTGAGTTAGAGGAAAGGGGTCAAATATTTTTCAAAGAGGACAGGTTGAATTGGTATCTTGATGTTCCCTGGATCTCTATGATCTTTCCCCTGTACCATTACAGAAGCCTGTACACACTGTTTCTAAGAACATTTCAACAAAATTGCCTTTGGCGAGAACAAGACAACTGTTCACAGTCTGGAGAGAATAAGTTTATCTTTTGGACTAAAAGGCTGGCTGTAATATAGTTTTTATTAAAAAAAAATCAATCTTTATTCATCTTTGGCCACAAACCATTCCCACCTAAAATTCCCAAAATGTTATCCCAATTTCTACTCTACTCCAATCCTCTCCTAAATTTATGGAAATTAAGCAGAACAGTAAGAGTTAATTTTTTATTTGAAGCAATGTCTCATTCTGTTGCCCTGAGCACAGTAGTATGAGGGTCAGACCTCACAGCAACCTCAAACTCCTAGGCTCAAGCAATCCTCTTGCCTCAGCCTCTTAAGAACCTGTGACTTCAGGTGCCCACCACAATGCTCAGCCAATTTTTTCTATTTTTAGTAGAGACAGGGATCTTACTCTTACTCGGGCTGGTCTCAAACTGCCGAGCTCCAGCGATCCACCTGCCTCAGGCCCCCCAGAGTGCTAGGATTATAGGCATAAGGCACCACTCCTGGCCAGAGTTAAACTTCTTACAAATCCTCTTTCACACAAGTTCTGAACACACATTGCTAAGTCTACCTAGCACGGGGTAGGAGGACCAATGGTGCAGGCTCTCTTGTCATATGCCTTCATCTAACAGGGAGCAGTAAAGCTGGGAAAGAGGACAGAAACACAAGCATCCACTTCAGGGACATGCAGCTGCATTAAGCAAGCAGACAACCCAGGGAAAAGTTACATCAGTAAGTACAGACACTTCACCAACAATTAGATATATTTCTGATAACACGAGGAAATTCTCTTAGAGATAAGAAGAAAGCAGAAGAGACCACAAATGTGTTTGATACACAGTAGGACTGGGTTGGTTCATCTCTTGCCTCTTCTATGACAAACAACAGAACAACGTTCTGCCATCACCTTAGAAGAGTGAGTACAGAAAGAGTAAAGAAAGCACCAACAACTGTTTCTACTCCCCACTCAGAAAGAGTAAAGAAAGCACCAACAACTGTTTCTACTCCCCACTCTACTGGGTAGTTTTGGACTTTCTATCTCGGATGCCCAGCAGTTCTGAACAGAGGTTCCAATTTCCATGATAAAGCTGTCCACCTAGCACCCAGGGCAACTCCATTCAGTGAGCACTTAGAACTGCATCAAAGTTAGTACCATACTTGGTGGTTGTCAGCAAATAATTTACATTTAAACTCTGGCACTTGTCCCACAAGAACACGCAGTTAAATTGGAGACAGAATATACTCTGGGGGAAAGTGACAATCCAATTTGTAAAATAAAAATTTGAAATTCTGCAACAGATTGCCAGGTATGGAGAAAGACATCATCCAAAGAAATGCGCAATCCTAGGTCAATAGAAATACAATGACCTCAATTTCAATTCCAAATGAAGTAAAAGTTATAAGTACCCAAAAGCAAAGAGCAAAAGCAGAGAAATAGGAAGCAGATTAGAAGTAAAGAAGCAGGGCGACGCCTGTGGCTCAGTGAGTGGGGCGCCAGCCCCATATACTGAGGGTTGTGGGTTCAAACCCAGCCCTGGCCGAACTGCAACAAAAAAAAAATCCTGGCGTTGTGGCGGATGCCTGTGGTCCCAGCTACTCAGGAGGCTGAGGCAAGAGAATCGCCTAAGACCAGGAGTTGGAGGTTGCTGTGAGCTGTGTGATGACACGGCACTCTACTGAGGGGGATAAAGTGAAACTGTCTCTACAAAAAAAAAAAAAAAAGAAGAAGAAGAAGAAGTTAAGAAGCAAACAAAAAAACCCCATAAGATGACAAAGAAAAAAAAAAGCCCAAAGACCCCATAACCTCATAAGATTATCAATGATTTTCTTTTACTACAGAAAAAAGCCACTGAAGATAGTAAAACAAATCTATTCACCATCTGTACCAAACCATTGGTAACCAGGTACTATGGTTTGCCAATATTTTCCAATCATCGATCATGCGGTTTTATAGTGAACTCTATTCACATTTGTCATTAACTTTTGAGATAATAGTTAAAGTGCTGTTTCGGGATTCCTGTATGTAGTATGATATAATATGATACAATAGAAAGGAAGAAGAGTGTTAGTGGGGAAAAGAAGAACATTACTATTAGAGACCTAAGAGTAATCATGCCACGTGCAAATTAACATAAGAACAAATAGTCTAATAATCATAATCTTGGTGTTCTGTTCAAATATGTCTTAAGTTGGCTCAGTACCTGTAACACAGTGGTTATAGCACTGGCCACATACACCGAGGTTGGCAGGTTCAAACCCAGCCTGGGCCAGCTAAACAATAATGACAACTGCAACAAAAAAATAACCAGGTGTTGTGGTGGGCTGTAGTCCCATCTACTTGGGAGGCTGAGGCAAGAGAATCACTTAAGCCCAAGAGTTTGAGGTTGCTGTGAGCTGTGCAGTCTACCGAGGGTGGCATAGTGGGGGGTGGGGGGGATACACACACACACACACATATATATCTTAAGTCTAAGAATAAACATGTATTTTTCCGAGTGGCAAGAGGGTATTTTGTAAATATCTGAACCCTAAAAGACTGCTATACACAGGCTATTAGAAGAAGAGAACTGGGTAGATGTGGTGGCTCAGCCTATAATCCCAGCACTCTGGGAGGCCGAGGCAGGTGGATTGCCTGAGCAAGAGTGAGACCCTTTCTCTACTAAAAACAGAAAAACTAGCTAGGCATTGTGGTGGCAGGTGCTGGCAGTCCCAGCTACTAGGGAGGCTGAGGCAAGAGGATTGCTTGAGCCCAAGAGTTTGAGGTTACTGTGAGCTATGATGCCACAGTACTCTACCCAGGGTGACAGAGTGAGACTCAGTCTCAAAAAAAAAAAGAAAGAAAGAAAAAGAAAAAAAGAAGAGTACTACACTCTGTGTCTTCAATTAATCATTAACAAGACAATTCCAAATACCAATTCAATCTCAGGTAATCACCTACTCATTTTTTTTCAATCAAAGCACAAAATACAAATCTTGTCACATTATATTATTCAGAAGACTGTTACATTTAACCCTAAATAGACATAAAATAATCTGATTCTATCAACATAAGACAGCTGTGAGAAAGGACCAAAGACAGCCACCAAACTAAATGTGTGGAGTCTGTACCTCCCTAGCAGTGGCAAATTACTTTTATTATAAACAACTTACACAACCTTGCAACCTTGAGACATAAGTGAAACAACATGGGAAATATCTTTACTGTCTTCAATACTATATTACTAAATATTTCACTCCAGGAGTTATGTAAAGCTGAGTTACATACTTTGGTTGAAGGTATGGAGTGACCTATAGAAACTACCCCAATTTAAATTGTATTTTTTTTTTTTTTTTTAGAGTCTCACTCAGTCACCCTGGTGACTGGGAAAGTCACCTGATATGCACGATCAGGTTGAATTTTGGGTGGAAGGTGAGCAGGGAGTGTCAGTGTTTCCCATCTTTTCAGATGCTTCCTGAGTTTCCCTTCTAAGTGCAAATTTTGCAAAAGCAGAAACAGGAGTAAAAGTAATTAAGAGTTTAAACCTTTTTCTTGCCTTAGAAAACTAAGAGTAGGAGACATTCTAGTCTTCATTGATTTTCTAAAAAAACCTGAAACGCAGGCAAACTAACTTCTTTTGTCTTCGAATTAAGTTGGAAACAGCACCCCAAATCACAAGAAATACAACTATTCCCAGACCATCAGAAGAGAGCTCTGAACTGTCTACCGCTGGCTTCTGCGTTCTGACCCCACCTCTCCCCCAACCCTCCAACTCCACATCAAAGACGGCAGCTCTTCCCTGTCTCCCAAGCTAGAACTCTTGCAAACGTCTTCAAGTCCTTTACCCTACAAGCAGGTCCTAGAGGTTTCACCTTAGAAATCGTTCACACTGACCTCCTCTTCCCTACTGCCTAAACCTAGGCTTTAACTCAACATACTCGAGGGCCATACTCCTCAATGCCACAAGCTGTATTTTGTTAGAAAAGAAAATCTAATCATGACTCTCCCTGGGTGAAAATCCTCTGCTGGTTCTAGGGTCAAGTCCAACTTTTCAGGCGTGCACAAGATTCCAGCTACCACTTCAGAGGCAGGCACGACCTCGTACCCTGGGAGGTTTCGGCCACATTCAGCTGCACCTGCAGACAGCAGGCCAAGGTAGCAATCACAAAATCTCAGTGAAAATAATACTGTCAGTATGTATAAAATTCCCCTTCTACATCTCCTCAATTCCCAAGGAAAGACTAAGAGGGGTAAGAAAGTCTTTTTTGTATTGAGTACAGTGGTTGAGACACTGGCTGGCAGCCTAGACTCCTCCTGTATTGCCTCTTTACAGCTGATGTGATTCTGGGCAAAGTTACTTAGTCATGCTGAGCCTAAATTTCCTTTTCTGTAATCTGGGAGTAAGAGTAGGACCAACCTCACTGAGCTATTGTGCCAATTAAATGACACAAAGTGTGGTACCTAGCACAGTGCCTGGTATAGAGTGAGAACTCAACAGTTAACTCTTTCGTACTGTTAGAACTGACTTGCCTTTTTGGAGGAAAATAAGGTAAGGTATATTTACATGAATAAGGCCTCAATGGCATCATGGAATTCACAAATACCTTTCCTGTGGGGACGGTGGTAGTCCTGAGAGAGATCAGTTAGTTTTGAAGAAGTCTGCATAATCTGAGGGGGCCAACTTTTAAGAATTTAATACAGAGACGTTTTATTTGGCAACCGCTTTTTATTTAATGTAAAATTCCCCCACAGAAACCATTAGCTTCTCATTGTTATATTTTCTGATTCTAAACTCTGGGCGCGTTGGCTACATTCACTGTTGTATCTTCCTCTAAACCAAGAATAAATACTGTGTTCTAGACACCAAATGCGGTCCTGGGGAATATAAAGATGGCTTTTAGATTTGTCCACCATTTGAAGGCCATTCTTTGGCTTGATTGTGCTAGTACTTTAGCATTTGAAAGGGCATCTCTCACACTTGTCTCCTCTTCCACCTTTTCTCTTCCCTCCCTCGCTTATCATCGATAAGGATTCCATTTACTAGGTTCCTAAAAATGAGACTGTTAAATCCTGCTTAAATCTGGACCTGCCAACAGGCAGTTCTTACAATGAGGACAGCCATTTTCTCTTCATCTTTCAATCCTTATAATTTGCATCACAATTTATATCCTTCAAGAATTCCTGAAAGATATGTTGCCTCCTTAAGTCATAATCCTGAGGATGTAGAAAAACTTTAAGAAACTGAATTTTTTGTGGAACCCCCATCTCCTATGCCTAGGTCAATTTCTTGTGAATTTCCTAGGCCTCAATCCCATGAAAGGACTGTATCCATTCATTGATACATTCATTCACCTTGCTCCTGGTGGAAGGGACTGTATTCATTTGTTTCCTGGCCAGGAACCCATACACCTATATATACCCTGAGACTAAAGGCCTAAAGGAGGAGATGGGGAAAGACTGGGAGAGAAACGGAGAGAGCTTCTCTCTCCCCACTAGAATTTTCTCCCTCTAACAGATGCCTTAATGTTTTCTGTAT